>JAYDYQ010001687.1:0-15052 GCA_034814905.1 Penstemon davidsonii
GTGGAGCTAGAGCGTTAACGCTCAAATGTTTGAGAACTGGATACTATTGGCCAACATTGTTCGCAGATGCGCAGAATTACGTAAAGCATTGTCATTATTGCCAAATACATTCAAACATAATACATCAACCAGCAGAAACAGTGCACTCAATTCCGATCTGTTGGCCTTTTGATCAATGGGGTATTGATATTGTGGGGCCATTCCCAATCGCCAGGTCAAAAAAGAGCTATGTCCTGGTTGCCGTCGAATATTTCAGTAAATGGATTGAATGTGTAGCCCTAGCTCGGATAACTCAATTTCAGGTTATAAATTTTCTTTGGAAAAATATAGTCTGTCGTTTCGGAATCCCGAGGATTTTGATTTCGGACAATGGAACCCAGTTCGCCGGAAAACAAGTTCAAGAATGGTGCTCGAAGTTTGGGATACAACAAAACTTCACCTCCGTTGGGCATCCTCGAGCAAATGGGCAAACTGAGGTAGCAAATCGAGAGATCATCAAATCCCTCGAGAAAAGACTGGACGACGCCAAAGGAAAATGCTTAGACGAGCTTCCAGGCGTCATTTGGGCCAACAGAACTACAGTAAAGGCAGCAACGGGAGAAACACCGTTTAGCTTAGTCTATGGGTCGAAGGCAGTTATCCCAGTTGAAGCACTAGTCCCCAGCCCTAGAATTGAACTGTACGAGGAAGAATCAAATGATCAATTAAGAAAAGACGACGTCGATTTAAGTGAGACCTTGAGGGAAAAAGCCAGTCTGCGTTTAGAAGCAGCTAAATCCAGCAGGGAAAAAGCCTACAATCAAAGGGTAAGGATACGATCGTTCAAAGAAGGTGATTTTGTACTTAAAAAGGTTGAGGTATCCAAACATGTGGGAAAATTACAGCAAAATTGGGAAGGTCCCTATGTAGTGATTTCGGTCGGCAAAAAGGGATTATATTAGATAGCTCATATGGATGGAACTCCACTTCCTCGAACATGGAATGCAGTAAATCTCAGAAGATATTATGGTCGTTGAATTCAAACAATGAAGTTTTGGAAATTAGACAGGATTTTACAAGAAATTAGTTTTTTCATTTTTTACTATGTTTTGTTATCTTCCTTTCAAGTATCAAATATAATAAAAGCTTTTGCTTATTTCTCTATTTATTACGCTCAAAAGGCAATTGTCGACGAATGATCTACAAAGGTTAAAACCAAAATTGGTAAAAACCTAAGTACGAAAGGTTAAAACCACAGTTTGTATAAAACCTAAGTATAATAAATCTTTGAGTAAAACCGATTGGGTCGGTATAAACTCATCGATCTCCTAACGAACGATCTACAAAGGTTAAAACCACAGTTGGTATAAAACCTAAGTATAATAAATCATTGAGTAAAACCGATTGGGTCGGTATAAACTCGTCGATCTCCTAACGAACGATCTACAAAGGTTAAAACCACAGTTGGTATAAAACCTAAGTATAATAAATCATTGAGTAAAACCGATTGGGTCGGTATAAACTCATCGATCTCCTAACGAACGATCTACAAAGGTTAAAACCACAGTTGGTATAAAACCTAAGTATAATAAACCATTGAGTAAAACCGATTGGGTCGGTATAAACTCATCGATCTCCTAACGAACGATCTACAAAGGTTAAAACCACAGTTGGTATAAAACCTAAGTATAATAAATCATTGAGTAAAACCGATTGGGTCGGTATACACTCATCAAACTCCTAACAAACGATCTAGATAGGCAAAACAATTACTAAGTAAATAAAACAGAAGGTTAAAGCAAAACCAATTGGGTAGATAAGAAGCTCATCGTACGAATAAACTAACTGATATATTGCAAGATTTTATTAATTCAAAACAACCATATACATCGGAAAGCTACACATACTCCCCTAACTAATCAACAGCTAATCCTATTACATGATGAAGAAAGGAGCTAACAAAGGGACTTCAGCTTCGTTTATCTCTGTATTTCTCTCAGAATTCTTGCCACCAGCTAGGACTAGTCGTGCTTACGACCACAAAGCTTTGGAATCAGAGAGAGCTTTGAGAGATCATAATGTTATGACGGTCGATGGTCGTCAGCATTTTTGGATCATACCTTCTCGTTTTAATGAACTAACCAGCTTTCCACCGACCACGTAACTAATAGATCGGAACCCCACAACACCGACCTTTACCCATTTACGTAGGTTGGTCGGTTCATGGTTGGCATTCCGATCCATTCCCCTTATTAGGGGTCGGAGATTTCATGGTTTTGAGAAATCTCCATTTTCCAATTCCGCCCATACCAAGTTGACGTGATAAATGATTTGTTGGATTCTCGAGTTAGGCGGACGACCGCCATTTTGAACAAAGAGGAAGTACATGGTTTAAATTTTTTTTTACTTCTGATGGTAACTAAATGGAAGATAAAGATTCCTTTTATAGACAGGATGAGTTAAAATCCAACGGTGAAACTCGCATCCAATCAACGGCAAGGACGCAACATCGGGAATTACGTTACAAAGTCATAACTACAAGCCTTAAATGCAGGAATGGAAATAAATGCGCTTTTGAGTCAGTAAAAATAAAAGTCATATATTAGATCGATGGAGACGGTACAAAAAACTATCATAGCAGAACTAATATTACATGTCAAATATTCCTATCTGAACAGAAAACATCGATCAATACACTAAGCAATTACACCTACAAAATATCAAAAGAAAGAATCTGGTTTCCAAACGCCTCAGAGCTTCCTCGGAACGATCATCTTTTCTTCTACTTTGAGAACAGTGACGAGAAACTAATGTTCAGGCATCCTTCTTAAGATCGACGTCTGTCGATCATCGAGAAAAGGATGCATGTTTTCTCAACTCGACCACCTTGAAAAAGCTGATGCTTCTTCTTTACGAAGTAAAATAGGGATCAGAAGGATCTCATGCATGGCATCACCGACCTATTAGAAACAAGTTGATTTCGATAAGCCAAGAATCCTGCTTTCCTCTGATCTCGACCTCTATCATATGGCGTAGTTTATCGTCGACTAATCCCCAGTTGTAAGATTCGCCCGACCATCACCATATAAGATGGAGATCTAATTTTCCCAATTCCTCCCACACCAAATCACGAATTCCTCATTTGATAAGGTAACACATTTTGGTGGTCGACGATGCTTATAACAATAAAAATTCATCTTGAATGACTTCATCTTCTGAGAGACGGAGAAGCATGGAATGTCCTTTTTATAGGCAGGGGATAAGGATCCAATGGTATTATATTGAGATCCTATCAACGGTCCAGATTAAAAGCGTTACCAGGATAATTCACAGCGTCGAATATATGATCGATCATTGCTAAAGAACTAAAAGTACAAGACTCCGGATAAACAAGTCAAGATTAATTGATTTTATTCAGATCTTTAAGAGGATTGTTACATTTCACAAAAAACAGCCGATCATCAGGAAAAACTACATTTGTCTTCGAAATCTAACTACAATCGTTACAAGTATTAAGCCTACTATGCTACTCCTCGGAATGATCTGCTCCTTCAATCCGACGTACTCCATATCATCGTGACGATTGACGAATATACTTCACCAGACCTTCACAAGATATCTTCCTTGGTCGGAGGATGACCAAATAAAAGATTACGAAATGTCCACCTGAGTAAAAGAATGTCTTATCCAACTCTGAATTTTGTTCCTTTTTAGATTGAAATCAAAGGAGACGAGAGACATGTAGAAGTGCGTATATTTGCTGATGCTGGTGAATTGTCGACCTCCAAACAGGCGACATTGTAATCGGGAAGCATGCTGCATCTAGGGTCGATCACAGTATCAAGTTAAAAGCACACTGAGAGATGAATGGTTCAAAGGGTAATTCTTTCTGCGAACGATGAAGGAAAGAACTTTGCTGTCGTACAATTGAGACAGGTTCGTTCTCCATGCCTTGGAGACTAGTTTTCGAGCATGCATGGACAGAAGGGTGTTCTGCAGTTTCTCAAGTCACGCCAAAGTAGCCTCCTTGGTCGAAAAGCATACCTGCCTCAGGGGACATCATCATTTTAATGAACTAACCAGCTCTCATTGCTCACGAAATAATTGGGTTATTATCTCCACCGTAGTCGACATGCCACAAATACCAAAATGAAATATTTATGGGAGACATGTTATTCCTATCTTTTATGTTTCCTACTTCTCAAAGGAGTTATTTATAGTATGGAGAAATGTTCAATTAATGCACAAAGCAATACAAAACGTCCTACGGTTACGGCACAACTACCAAGTTGGCTTCTTCTCTCCCGAGGTAATTGCAAGAAGTTGTTAATGGGCAAACAGGTCGAAAATATGCATCGTCTACACAGAAATCGAACAAAAAGAGCATGATTTTCTATTCATCGAGCAAAATGTATATTTACATGCGCCAAAAAAAAAAAAAAAAAAAAAAAATGGAAGACCCTTGTCTACTGTTCGAGAGCATGATCGGGACTCGTCTGATAAGCAAGAAAGTTCATCATTTCGTTGGCACGCTGCTTATATCCAAGAGAAAAACCCCTATCAAACTCTCGCTCTTTCAGTTGAAGAAGATCTTTTTTCTCCTTGGTAAGCTGTTCCTTATCGGACAACAAGCTACTATTTACTCGAACAAGTTCTTCTTTCTCTTTTGAAAGCTTCTCAGTAGCAGCTCGGAGATTCTCCACTTCAGTCATCAGCAATCGATGAGCAACATCAATTGAGTTCATCCGTTCAAGAGACTCATCTCGAGCAAAGTAAGACTCATCATTTTGTATCCCAAGCTGAAGAGCCTCATGCTAGCCTATTATGGAAAATTAAGAATAAGAAACTTCAAAGGATATAAAGAGAAATCATTACAACAATAACACACTTACCATCTCCAAACGCTTGAAAATGGACTGAACAAGACACACAGAAGAATGGTTCTTCAGTTTATCGAGCTCCTTGGGCAGAATTGTGCCCATTCCCAGATTCCAAGAAACTCCATCAGGCTCGAGGCTGGTCGGAATACATGCATCAATAGAAACCCCACCGGATCGTTTCATCCCGAACTCAGTTATTTCTTCGACCTGCTCCTTAAAAGGACGGTCGTCTAAAAGAGACGGATCGTCCGCGGTATTTTCGAAACCAGAATGACTGGGACCAGACACAGTTTTTGATACATCTTGAGAAATAGGGACAGGAGAGATGGCTTGGGTGTGTTGAGAATTTGTAGCGATAACATGAGAACGCAAAGGGGCAAAGAAAGACTCAGGGATATCTTCCACATGCCCCCTTAGTGGCAAAGTAGGCTCAACCTCTGAATTGGGAATAGTAATTACGGCCTGATGGGAACCTTCTTGACCTGAGATTTGATTTATTGTACCTCGATCAGAAGGGGGACGTTCGTCAGTGTATTGGCCAACAGGAGGTGGAGAAGTAGCTCGAGACTCCTCGTTTGTTGCCTGGACGACTGGAGGAGGAGAAGTAGCTCGAGACTCCTCGTTTGTTGTTTGGACGATTTGAGGAGGAGAAGTAGCTCGAGACTCCTCGTTTGTTGCCTGGACGACTGGAGGAGGAGAAGTAGCTCGAGACTCCTCGTTTGTTGTTTGGACGATTTGAGGAGGAGAAGTAGCTCGAGACTCCTCGTTTGTTGCTTGGACGACTGGAGGAGGAGAAATAGCTCGTGACTCCTTGTTTGTTGTTTGGTCTACGAGAGGAGGAGAGGTAGATCGAGAACCCTCGTTCTGGTAAGCCTCCAGTACTTTTGGATCGACTATTGGACTACGGATTTGGGCCCCTGAAAGTCCCGTTGAAGAATTCCTACTTTCCCTCGTCGGAGAAAAATAATATTCTCCCCTAGTTTCGGATTTCCGCCTGACGAGGACGATACCGGGTCAGATCGAGGCACAGCTTCCTGAGAAGAAACTCCTCCCTGGGAAGATGATTGATGTGAACCATCCGTTCGGGTTTTCTTCCTCGGAGTATCTCGTCGGGACAGACCCCGCAGAGATCATTTTGCAGCTCCAGAAAAGAGATTGGAACTCATGATCAAAAAATCAGAAATTCTTATGAAATATCGAACTATGAGCTCCGATCAACAGCAAGAAAATTTTATATTACAAGTGGGGACGCGCGGTAAAACTTCAAAGATTTTACCTTTATATATAGTAAAGGAAATGACAATTATGTCCTCAATCCTTGGCGCGCACAGTAAAATTCAAAATGGAAAACAGAATGGGTCGTCCAATGCATGTTGCGATCATCAAAACGACGAAGAATATTTCATCTAAAAACATATATATTAACAAAGGGATTCTTACATATGCTACAAGACCTGCTACGTAAAACGACAAAAACTACAAGAATAAAAGAGGAAAATAAAAGGAAATCATCAAAACATTCTAAGATGGGGAGTTGGCTTCCTTCGCAGACAATCCTTCCTCATCTTCTCCATTCCCTTCATCGACCTGGTCTCCTTCGATGTCCTCTTCATCGTCGTCGTCTCCCTCTTCGCCTGCTTGATCATCCATGATATCCATTATTAATTCCAAATCAGGTGCTGGCACGGAAAATGGAGTCCCGTACTCATCGACTAAGTGAGCCAGAGGGTGGTCACTATACTCGACAGAAGGTAAACAATCGGGAGGATAGTCTTGAAGTCTTCCATCCTTTTCGATAGCCATAACTCGGCGATAATCGTCGCGTCTATCAGGAATCTGCCCAGACTCAATTAATTGATCGACGCCCTTATAGAATGAGCTCAATAGCAGACCTCCGATCTTCTGATGAATTATGGCAGTATGCACTGGGGAGTCAAGAAACTCTCGGACGATGGGTTCGACGTCGGGAGATCGGTGCTCATCTATGACCCTCTACAAATCGGAAGAACCATCCTCTTTTGCCGCAAGTTGAGATCGAAGTGAGACGATCTCCGACTCCAGTTTACTAACTACGGTAGCATGTGAAACTCGCTGCTCATCCATTTCTCGATTCAATTGGTCGACCTGAGCCTGGTATCGACTAGCATCCGTCATCATACCAATGATATGCGGGTTGTCAGTTTCCAGATTCTGATTGGCAAGAGGAGCAGATTGAGTCTCAGCTGAAGCCGAGAGTTTTCGACCTGAGCAAGTTGATCTTCAAGTTCCTTGACTCTAGCGGTTAAAATTTTGTTGCTTTCTTCAACATAATCGCATTGTTCTCTATGCAATGCCATGTCATACAGCGCGGACACCAGGGCATTACCAGTCTGTGACAAGGAAAAATTGTCTAAACAAAAATGGAATAGAATATTGAGGTTTAATAAAAGAAGGAACGGAGCTGAAAAATATTACCACTTCATGGGCATGTGCTGCCCTTGCCAACTGTTCGAGAGGCTTTTTCCTAACCGTCCTATCTACATCTCGGACAAAGGTCGAAGATAGGAGAAGTCTAATGGATTTATCGAGTACGTTCTCCTTATCGTCGGACGATAGTGAATCTTTCTCGGAATATCCGGCCGCCGGTTTCCCTTGAAGATGACTCTCAATCATATCTACCGGAGAAGGTTTATGACTAGTATCTCCGATGTGAGTAAAATACTCTCCTTCTTTGTCGAAAAACTGAGTCCTTCTTTTAGCTTCAGGGCCAGTAGAATTACGCTCTGGCCAAGATTGACAGCCCAGAATGCCATGTTCTTGCCTAAGGAATCTGGGTGGATAACCACGTCCTGGGCGAGAGCTTGTAGACGGTATGTTCGATGAAGTTTGACCAGATGAAGGAGGAGCTACTCAGATGGGATCTGCATTCTCGAAAGAATCCTCCTCAATGTCCTCCAGATCCAGGATTTGGTTTCGTCTCCTCTTTCTGGGTTGCTTCTGCTCTATGGGGACTTTGCCCAACGACTTCTTCGAATTTGAAAGGACAGATTTTCCGACCACGGAAAAACGGCAGCTCTCGACCATGGAGGCTGCGACATGAATCGATAAACTTTAGTTGATGACAAATTCATAAAAGAATAAAATAATTAAAACATGGAAAAATCTTACCTAGAGATCGGTTGTCCGATGGAATGGGAAAATCCAAAGAACTCAATCCGGCCTTCCGAAGGAAAACTTCTCCGATCAAATAAGCTGATTGGTATTTGTTCGATCTCATCTCTTCGATTAAATCGGATGAAAATTGGTCGTCTGGGGCCATCTCACCAATCACCTTTCGACCTCCGTACACCCATGAGTCATTGTATCCCCAATCGTGGGTAAACTCCTCAGTTTCTCCGTTTTCAAGGATATGCACGCTCGGAGCTTTAACAAAAAAGAAATTTGATTTCCATTCCGTGCTGTTGCTCGAAATAGCATTTTCAAGAACAGCATAATCGGGTCTTTGGCTAACATAATAATAGCCTCTATTGGAGGAGGTCGATACAGAAAGTCGAAAAAAGTGAAGAAAATTACGGAATGAGGGCTGCAAACCTCGTGCGACCATCAAAACAGAAAAAGCCATCATAAAGGCAATGGCATTTGGAACAAGTTGGGTCAGAGAGACAAAGAAAGTCTCTAAGAATTGACGAAGAATTGGATAAAGGGGAAAACGCAACCCATGCTCGAAGTGGGACGTGTAGAAAGCTCGACAATTCGAAGGAGGGGTATTGACTCTCTCCTCGGGGGAAGGAATAATGATCTCAAAATCCGATGGGAAATAACGACCGTATTCCCTTTTCAAACTAGGTAAATCTTCTTGTTTCCATCGAGAAGGAAAGAATTCCACGGGAGCGGAAATTTGAGGTTGAGCCGTCTTAGATTTTTTGGATGCCCTGGACATCATCTCCTCTTCTGGAACAATTTCCCCCACCAAGCTATCGACTTCCTTTTCTTCATAATCTCTGACTTCTTCTACCTGAACATCGTCCGCTGCTTCTTCCTCAGAGGAAGGGATATCAGGAGTGGGGATGTTAGGTGGTACTTGTTCTCCATCGTTTTAGGTTGAGGAATGGGGATTCTGAGAGGTCGAAGCCATTGGCTCTTGAAGTAATATGCTCGATGAAATAAGAGAATGGCAAGTTTATCGACTAAAACTTTTACTGCAAGAAGGATCTAAATATCTGGGGTAAAAACTAAAATATCCCGTGATTTTCGATTATATATATGGGTGGTGAAAAGACAGATTCAACCCTTCGCGTCTCTTCGTATTCCCGCCAAATAAAACCTTGAAAAGACTTTATGATTGTCTGACACACGTTACTAAAATACGTGTCCCTATGTGGATAGTTCAATTGAAAATGTACTCTTTTTCCCTTATTCGGTTTTTATCCCTTGAAGGGTTTTTCCGAACTAGGTTTTTAACGAGGAATATTTCATGAACGATGAAAGGACCGAAGTAACAGCCACATTTACTTCTACGAGCTCCAGCTACAATTACGCTCGAGAAGTGAGGGAGTACTGATGAGGGCTATTTTTACACATATAATCGAGCAGGGTTTTTCGAGGAGAATCAAGATCGATCCGAACCGCGTAGACCGCAAGATCGGCTCGACCTGACAAAATGTATCTGATCGACCTAATGTCGGATCCAGAAGACTTATTGGGCCATGCGGTACTCCCTGGCCATGCAGGATTCCTGGGCTTAATAGGATTCCTAGCTCTGTTAGGACATAATGAATATTATAAATAGCGAATCTCATAATGTATTGAGGATCCAGAATTTAACCTATCAATAATACTACACTTATTTCGCCTTCAATATACTTGTTCTTACGTGATTATACACCTTGATATTTATTCTTGAATTGCACCATCCTGAGTACTTTAACCAAACCCCAAATACAAACTTATTCTCTTAATAAATTTACTGAGTTTAAGCCTAAGACGAAATTAGGCTAAATCATGTTCTGTTGTTTTTTCATAATATTTTGATGGAATAATTCCTTCTCTGATTACATTATGATCTGCACCTGATTCTAGTAAAGCTACTAAATTCATTTTAAAGTTATTTATGACTAAATTAACATTTATATACCATTTTTGAAATTCAATTTTTTGAATAGAACCAATAAATTTTAATTGATCATTTTTAGTGTTAACTTTTATAGGAATTTCTGCGGTTTAAGGTCGATTGCTTGTCTGACCTGTGTCAGGAATGTCATTACTAAATAATACTAATTTTGTTTCTAATTCAAAATCCTTTTCTTTTAATGAAAACAATTCCTTTTCTGTTTGACTAACTTGTTTTTTCAACATATTAATCTCTGTTTGTAGGTCTTTAGTAGTAATTTGTTTAAATATACTCTGAGGGGGATATTTATCAAATAATTTATTTAAACTAAAATGTTCTTTAATATGGACTTGCTTAGATTTTGAGTTATCTTCTTCTAAAATTAAATCTTTAAGTTTACCAAAGTAATCTCTTCGTAATTCATCATCAGGAATTTTTTTTATTAAATCAAAAATAGCTTCTTTTTTATCTTTAGATATCACATTAACACATTTTTGACAAATATCATTATGTGGTTCACTATCACTATTAATAGAAGAAGTGTTTGATTCATTTTCTACTATATTAGATCCTTCATCTGATTCTTCTAAAAAATTATTAATAGAATCTTTTATTTTTCTAACTTTCTTTTTCTTTTTAAGCCAACACTGGTTTTCTGTATGACCAGGTTTCTTACAAAACCAACATTCTATATTTTGGGTTTTATGTGATTTGGAAGATTTCTTATGTCTATGTTTTGAGTGTTTTGATTGTTTAAAATTTGAAGTATTAAAATTATTATTGTTTTGATTAAATCTCTTAGATCTTGGTTTTTGTACTCTTCATGGTGGTTCGACTTTCGTCATTCCAAACATTTCACAAAAACAATCTAATTCTTTCCTAGTATTATTTTTATCTGATTTATATTTATTCTGAAGTTTTAATTCTGAGCATAATGATAATCTTTCTTTCTTAACAAAAGCAAATAATTGACCATATGTAATTTCTTCAAAAGGTATATCTTCTGTACCTATTTCATTTATGAGTTTTTGTAAAATTCTTTCAGCAAAAAGTTTGGGTGATCCCATTATAAATCTTTCTTTCCAGAATGAAGCATTACAATCATTTCGTCTTAAAACTTGAGCAAGGAAAACATCTTTATACCATCTATAATCTGATAATGAGGGACATCTTAAGTTTGTTAGGATTATTTTTGACGAATTATACTCTTCCTTGGGATTTCCTATAAAATACATTCCTATGGTAATTATAAGATAATCGCAAGCATGACTTGTTTCATATGGGGTATCATTATCTATTATAATGATTTTATGATCTAAACTTTGAGTTTTTGTTTCTAAATTAAGTGCATTATCCCACCAGTTTTTTAATTGTCCTGTGAAACCTTGGACTAGTAGAGCACATGCTTTTTCTTCAGTTTGACCTTACCATCGATATTCCTATCTGTAATGGAAGTACCATCATAACTAGTTTTATGAAATTGATTTCGTTCTTCATATTGTACATCCATAGGGGATGGTCTTCTATAGTAATTTTTTGAAATATTAAAATTTCTTTTTCCTCTATAAATCTTATTAATATTATCTTCCTTATTATCTTCAAAATTATTTTCTATATTTTGAATTTCTTCATCTTCTGATTCATAATCTTCAGATGAAGTGTCATCTTCATCTTCTTCTTTAATAGTATCTAATACATTTATCTTATTTCCTGAAGTCCCTGCTTCACTTAATTTTGCAGATATCGTTGATAATATATTATTTGTACTACTTTGAAAACTAATATCTTTGTCTTTTCCATGAGGTATACTTTTAGTTTGAAAGAAAGGAGCCGAAATATCATTAAATAATTTTTTCTTAGGCTTTTCATCTTGAGAAATGGCATTTGAGACTACGTTATTTGCTATGGTATCTACCTGGCTAGATATTGTTTTTAATATTTGGTTTGAGTAATTATTTTGTTGTAAATTTCTTTGTATATCTTCACCATTAATGGGTTCTTTGGTGTCTTTTCCTCTTTTAAAAGGATCTGCTATTATTTCTCCTTTATGGGTTTGTAACTTAATACTTTGTAAAGGGGGATGAACAACAATTATGACATCATTATTTTCTAAAGTCCATTTTTTATGGAGACTTGTATTAACTTCTACTGAGGGTTTTTTTAGATAATCATTTATCCCTTCTTTTGAAAAGAAAATAGTAAGGAAACTAAAAAATAAAAAGTTTGATTTTAATTTATTCATTTCTTTTTTCCATTCTTCTACTATTTTATCTTGTATTTGTTTTTCTAATTTTAAAAACCAAAGTCTTTTTTCTCTATGAAAATCACTATTCATTTCTTCATGTAAATATTCATAATCAGGGTTAAACTCTTCTTTTGTTTATTGTGTTGATGATCAATTGGTCAAGAGGTATCGTTACCATCGTCACTCTTTATACCAAGATAAAACAATTAGAAGAGTAAGTTTTGATTAATATGCTTGAGAAAGGATGTCTATATGGCAAGAAAATTTGTAAAGAATAAAAATTGGTTATTATTGCAATAAAAATTTATCACTATTTCCTTCCGATTTGTAATTAATATTTGCATTCAATAAGTCTAATAACATGTTATTTATCATTTTTCTCTTTGGTAAAAGAGTGGGCATGGTAAACCGTGTTATAAAGTATTCAAATTTGGTTATTGGTACAAGGCCATATAATGCTTAGTTGTATAGAGTATATTCAAAACCAAATGTTTTGTAGCGATAATTATTTGGTAATTTACATAAATAATAAAATTATTAATTCTTACTTTAGATTTTCAATATATTTGTACTTTCCCGAAGAATGTGGTGAAACAACTCTATTTAATGTACTACATCATCTTCTCACATTCTTCTCTTTTCAATTGTTTCCCAATTTTCTTTTGATTTTTTTTTTCTTCGTCTGAAACTCTCCATCGATTGCTAATGACTGTGTGCTCCGCCCTCTTCGTCGTCAATTTGAGTAAGTCTCTTTATAGATCTCAATCTGTATTTTGTGTTTTCTAAAAATACTTTTTTATAGATTAATCACCACTTATGCGTCATTTTGTGCCATTCAGATGTTTTCATGGATTTTCCTTGCTTGTTACTGGTTATTACTCTCTCTTCAACAAAATCATTGAAATGCCTCTACAGAACTCAACTTAACTTTTTTATATTAATTTTATATAATTATTATTATTATTTTTTGTGAATTTATAGGACCACGTCCCGGACTTATAAAGCAACCACGCATAAAATACACGTATAAAAAATAAACATGTAAATACATTCTAATACATTTTTATTTTTCGCAGGTAGACACCGTGAAAAAGGTCATTTAGCATGAAATTGGAAAAAGACTGAGACTTTGTTAATTTTCTGGGAATTATATGTTGCATGCATGAAATGAAACTTGTACTGCTAAAAATCTCTAGTCGATACCTTTCCCATATAAAAAACACAAAATTTGGCCTTGTAACGTATGAGATATGGCAACATTAAGATTAGGTTCAAATACTCCATGCCCGAGCACATTACGTCAAAAAATAGTGCATATTTAGTGACTTAACAACGTGGTCATTCCCGTACACAAAAATTGATGGTAAAAGCAAATGTGTCAAATGACATTCAATTTTGGTATTAATGGTGTCTTTTTGAAATAATTGGTATCTTATATATAAAGTATGCAAAAATTTGGTATCAAAAATAAAATTTCACCCCGGTCGAGCACGCATGTGCAAAATTCGTGCAACTTAACGTATAAGTGCCGTGCACGTGATGAATTCTGTTAATTTTCATTTATTATTCTTGTTAACTTTCTTAACACGTGGTCATTTTTTGACATTTTTAACAAGTGTACAAACATCGTGTATCTCAGACTTTTAAGGTGTTTCATTGTTATATTTATGTGAAAAGTTTTTTTAACAAAATAATAGTTTTTAAGTTTAAAATCAGTATTCTAAAGAAATGGTATGTATTTATAGGGAAAGATGATTAAAAATAAACATTTTGTTTTGAATTAACCATTTCAGAAGACATTGAAAACCCTCATATTTATTGTGTTGATGATCAATTGGTCAAGAGGTATCTTAGAAGAGTAAGTTTTGATTAATATGCTTGAGAAAGGATGTCTATATGGCAAGAAAATTTGTAAAGAAAAAAAATTGGTTATTATTGCAATAAAAATTTATCACTATTTCCTTCCGATTTGTAATTAATATTTGCATTCAATAAGTCTAATAACATGCTAATTTATCATTTTTCTCTTTGTTAAAAGAGTGGGCAAGGTAAACCGTGTTATGAAGTATTCAAATTTGGTTATTGGTACAAGGCCATATAATGCTTAGTTGTATAGAGTAAATTCAAAACCAAATGTTTGGTAGCTATAATTTCTTTGGTAATTTACATAAATAAAAAAATTATTTATTCTTACGTCAGATTTTCAATATATTTGTACTTTCCAAAAGAATGTGGTGAAACAACTCTATTTAATATACTACATCTTCTTCTCACATTCTTCTCATTTCAATTGTTTCCCAATTTTCTTTTGATTATTTTTTTTCCTTCGTCTGAAACTCTCCATCGATTGCTACTGACTCTGTGCTCCGCCCTCTTCGTCGTCAATTTGAGTAAGTCTCTTTATAGATCTCAATCTGTATTTTCTGTTTTCTAAAAATACTTTTTTATAGATTAATCACCACTTATGCGTCATTTTGTGCCATTCAGATGTTTTCATGGATTTTCCTTGCTTGTTACTGGTTATTACTCTGTCTTCAACAAAATCATTGAAATGCCTCTACAGAACTCAACTTAACTTTTTTATATTAATTTTATTAATTATTATTATTTTTTTTTGTGAATTTATAGGACCACGTCCCAGACTTATAAAGCAACCACGCATAAAATACACGTATAAAAAATAAACATGTAAATACATTCTAATACATTTTTATTTTTCGCAGGTAGACACCTTGAAAAAGGTCAGTTAGCATGAAATTGGAAAAAGACTGAGACTTTGTTAATTTTCTGGGAATTATATGTTGCATGCATGAAGTGAAACTTGTACTGTTAAAAATATCTCGTCGATACCTTTCCCAT
>JAYDYQ010001688.1:0-24572 GCA_034814905.1 Penstemon davidsonii
CCAACGAGAGGGGTGTTTTTGTAATTTCTGATACCTGAGGGGAATTTTTGTACCCAAATTTTTACAAGGTTTACAATGTTTTTTCACAGGTGGGAAAAGGTTTATCAAAAAATAGCAAAGCTCAAAAACTTGCTTTACAACATTGGCTTGAAGCTGTAAGTAAATTGGTTATCTTTTTCTATTTTTTCCGAGTTTCTCGTATATAATAATATAAATATTGATTTAATTTAATCAAATTGGTTATGAGCAGATTGATCCTCGACATCGTTATGGGCACAATCTACATTTCTATTACATGAATTGGTTGAATTCCGAAAGCAAAGAGCCATTTTTCTACTGGTAATTATATTATCTCTAAAGTCTTAAATTTTTATTTCAATCCAAGAACTCTATTATATGCATTTTCCTAAACTTAATTATTGCAATAATGCAGGTTAGACATAGGAGAAGGAAAAGAGGTTAATTTAATCGAGAACTGCCCCCGTTTGAAGCTTCAACAACAATGCATCAAGTATCTTGGTCCCGTGAGTCCTTATAATATCCCTCATAAATTCTTAAAATTCAATTCGACTTTTACAATATAGTGTTTTTTACTGATTTTTCTCTGTTTTTATGTCTGTAGATTGAGAGAAAGGCTTATGAAGTTGCCATGGAAAATGGGAAGCTCTTCTACAAGCAAACGGGAGAGCTTTTAAACACCACAAACGAACCTAAAGGTTCTAAGTGGATTTTTGTTCTTAGTACATCAAAGACATTATACGTAGCCAAGAAAAAGAAAGGCTCTTTTCAACACTCGAGTTTCTTGGCTGGCGGAGCTACTTTGGCTGCCGGAAGAATAGTCGCTGAAAATGGCGTCTTACAGGTAAGAAATAGCTCTTGAAAATTCTACATTTTCTTGATTTTTTTATATATTTATACACATCAACTTAATTCATGTTTTTTAATTTTAATCTCGATAGGCAGTCTGGCCTCACAGTGGGCATTATCGTCCAACACCCGAGAATTTTCAAGACCTCATATCATTTCTAAGAGAGAATAATGTGGATCTCAATGATGTTAAGGTATAAAGAGGCTTCCTTTATCGTTTTCTTAGGCTATGTTTAGTTCTTGAATTTCAGTGCGTAAATTACTATAGAATGAAATGATAGAACATTGCTTAGTAACCTCAATTTTACCGTATTTTCAGCTTGATTCAACCGATGATGAAGAAGAATCTATTGGGAAGACCGGAGGTGTATACACGAGAAGTAACTCATCTAAAGACAATTTTACCGAACAATTTCACTTGGAGATAAAAGAAAATGAGATTGAAGACTCGGGTTCTGAATCTTCCGATAAGGGTAATTCCGGAAAAGAAGAAACGGCTTCTCCAAGAACGCCTCAAAAACCGGCTACTCTTCAAGTACAAAGTACAGATGACTCATTAAACCTATTCAAGAGTGAAACCGAAACACACGAGTCAAATACGAGTAGCTTTCCTCTGGAATCACCTACAGATGGATACAAACACGATGAGAATATTCCGGAAGAATCAATTTTCCGAAGAATAAATTTGCATACACGAACAAAGTCCTTTCAACTTGGGAAGCAGTTGTCTTGTAGTTGGAGTACAGGAGCAGGACCGAGGATCGGTTGCTTGAGAGACTACCCTTCAGGGCTTCAGTGTCATGCATTGGAGCAAGTAAATTTGTCTCCGAAAAGTCAATGCCGGTACTTTTCTTTTCGGGCATTAACGCCCAACGGAAGTAGTCTTTGTCGGAGTAGCAGTCAGCCAGTCGATATTCTAGGACGCACTAGTGTACTATAGTCATGAAGTAGATCGAGTAGTTGATTCTTTCTTGTGAATAGAAATATGATAGTATAGGAATTAATTCATTCATATTCTTGATTATATATATGAATTCTGTCCTTGAAATAAAAAAGGAAAAGTTCATTCTTTCTTTTTTTTTTAAGTTTCTTAAGAGCTTCCCTTCTAATTATTCCATTTGTGTTTGATTGAAGAATGTTTGAAAAGGTCTCAATTGAATGTGATATGTTGATATTTGCATTGATGGGTGAAGTATGAGTCAATTTTCAGCGTTTTGGTGTTGAATATGACTTGTTTAATCTTGTATTATGATACATGGAATCGAAAATTAAGAGCTTCCCATAAATTACAAAATTGCACTTTTGGTCTCAACTTTTTAAAATATTTTGCACTTTTTAATCTCAATAAGATAGCCTGTAATTAGCATTTTGGTTGCACAAGATTGTCCCAGTTCTGTATACTTGGTCCATTACCTCATTTGTGACCCAAAATTAATGCAAAACATTTTTAAAATTTGGGACAAAAAATATAATTTTATAAAGTATGAGATCAAAAGTGTTGAGAATCCAATCCTTAGGGACTAGAACGCAGTTTTTGGTTTATTTTTAATAGTCCTATCAAAGAAAAGGAATTATGAAGTCTTACTATTAAAATACAACGTTTTTTTTTAAATATAGAAAGTGGTGAGAGAAACTACAGTTTACCTCTCTTGAAAAATCAAATTGGGTAAACAATAAAGACTACTGGTTAGCCGTCTCAATACAAGTTACAATAAAAAGTGTCAAGAAGTGAGACGCAATACAATCCCAAAATACTTAATATAAGTGTCACACGAAAGTCACATATATGAAAAATGCAAATCCTTCAAAAAAAAAAAAAAAATACAATTGTTTATTTCCTATTGAAGAAGTGAAGTGCACATTTAACTTGATCAAGATGCATAATCTTGAGAGTTGTGTTGAGTTGTAATGTTATGGGAAACAGAGCACAAAATATGCAAAAAGTAGAGACATGAAAATAAATGAAATCTAATCTAAATTTTTGCTAGTTTGCTTGCTGATGCAAGGGCAATAAATCATGGTATACTTAAAGATAAGTAATAATATTATATATAACAGGTTGTATTGTCTGAAGATCCAGAACAAAGGACAGTTACAAACTTACAAGTACAAACAAGTTGAGTATCAGAATATAATCCATTAAGATCTGGCAATAATATTAACATGATAATCATGGTTTAGTTCATGAGTTTTGAATAACTGAAATATATAATATATAGTACAGTTATTCCCAAACAAAAGAAAAACTCGGAAATTAAAGAATTTTCCAAATATTCTAGATAAATTAATGAGTTTAGGATTAATTAATTTATTGAATATAACTTTTTAATATAGCATAAGGTTTCTAAAAAGTTAAATGTCATTGGTTTGTTTTAATAGAAGATTTCAATCAATTGCTTTTGTCTTCCGAAAAATCCTAACGATTCTGAAAAAAAAAAAAACTTAAATAGGATTTTAAATATTAGCTTTTTAGGAAACTATAGACATGACTTGACTGGACGAAATTTGTTATAGAGCAAGTATATTTGCACATATCATGTAAATTGATACTATCTTAGGAGTATTGTTTACCAATTTTTTTCCCTTATTAATTGAAGTGTCACCTATTCAAAAATTAAAAGAAGAAAGTATATCCTTATAAATAAATTATTTAAACGTGACAACTTGATTTGGGCTAGAACTGAAAAAGAAATCCCAATGCAATTAAGTCTAAAAGATCATGAAAATTGTTTTACTTGAACTTGAATGATTACGCCATGCATCAATTTGTGATGCACTGCATAGTTGCTCAATCATTGATGGATCCATTAATATTCTTCAAGTACCATGTTCATTTTTTTTTCAAGATGTTGAATTATTTTTACTTAGTTTAATTTGCTTTGCTGGCGTTGTGATTAATCATGTTTTCTTCAATCGTCTACTAATGTACTCTATGCATGCATCTGTAAAACTTTCTCAATAGAAATTAGCTCAATGAATCTCAATCTTGTGATGGTATATATATATATATATAGGAAGAGACATCAAATCTAAATGTAAAATATAGTAAGATTATATATCAAGAATTTTTTATCTGCCAAAGTTGATATGTTTGGTATTGGTTTCCTTTTGGAAAGATTTTCTGAGAAGATTTAGGGTGAGTTTGGCCCAGCGGTTGGAGCTCTTAAAAGCACTTCTAGACCTCAATTGTGATTTTTGAAGTGTTTGGCCCCAATTATAGAAATTGCTTTTAGTCAATCGTGATTTTAATGGTGTTTGGCCCCTAATATCATAATCACTTTTGGGATCTCCAGAAGCTAAAAATCAACTTATTTCAGAAGCTACTAAAGTGTTACTTTTGCAAAAGCTATTATCCAAAAGCAATTATTTTATAATTGAATTTTATCATAATCAATTATTGTCAAAATCCATTTTAGTAAAATTAATTATCCTATAATTGATTTTCGAATCGCTAGGCCAAACTCACCCTTAATAAACAATGTTGATATTTCAAAGCTATTACAGCGGTGGGAGCTCTTAAAAGCACTTCTAGACCTTCATTGTGATTTTTGAAGTGTTTGGCCCCAATTATTGAAATTGCTTTTAGTCAATCGTGATTTTAATGGTGTTTGGTCCCTAATATCATAATCACTTTTGGGATCTCCAGAAGCTAAAAATCAACTTATTTTAGAAGCTACTAAAATGTTACTTTTGCAAAAGCTATTATCCAAAAGCAATTATTTTATTATTGAATTTTATCATAATCAATTATTGCCAAAATTCATTTTAGTAAAATTAATTCTCCTATAATTGATTTTCAAATCGCTAGGCCAAACTCACCCTTAGTACCACTTATTCGACATGTACGTGTACATTTGATCAGATGAGATTTAATCGAACTCGACCGTTGAACACGTGGCATCTATTGTGCTTTGAGCTATTGAGAATCGACCCCTTATGCTTGCGAGTCGAGATCATGGAACGCCATGGGCTCAATATGCCTTTCTCGACCTCTATGTTCCTGCAGTTCCGCACCTATGTACGAATTCTTAACTTTAAATTATTCTTAAATTATTTAAATCCAATCTAAATCATACACGATATAAATGGAGTTGGATTGGGTCTGAATTAGATCCGACGATACCCTAATTGTAAGCTGTGATACACTGATATAAATTATGCAAAAATTAATATCATTTATAGGGCCTAAGCCCAAAAGATTCTTAGTCCATATCTAAGCTAGACTTGACTTGACCTACATAGTGGTCCAACTGGGCCTGCGCATAATGACCCTTTCTGGAAAGTTTTTTTTTTTATTCTTTTTTTTAACTAACTTTGAAAGTGATCATTGTTGATCATCTTTTTAAGATTCTTCACCAAATATTATTGCTAGATATTCCAGTATATTTAAGTGAAGGTTGTAAATGGTTTGGATACTTATCCATTTCTTGTCCAAAAAACATGCACCACAATCAAATTAAAGGAGTTGTAAATAAGTTTAAACAATGTATAAAGTCAAAGTATAACACAACTATGTAATAATTTTAATAATATTATAATGATTGATGGTGTGCGCATGGATTAAAAAAACTTATTGACTTTAGTGTATAACTTTCTAACTTTACACATTATTTGATGTATAAATATAGACAATGACACGATCAATTTAAACTATTTTTTCTTTTGTTGAGAAAATATGAAATAATAAAAGATCAATTATATGAATTTGGGTCAGAATAATTAGATTGTCAAACTATTATGAAGCTCCCTTTGAAAATTCGAATTTGAATTCGGATCCAAACAGATTCAATTTAGATCCACATATATATATATATATAGGTGCTGCTAGAATCAAGTGGCCACAAATGAGACACTGTTTGTATACATATCTGTCCATTGGCATTCAAACAAAAACTCAAATTAACTGCTAAAAATCTTAAAAGGTGGAGCCTGCATGTTCCCACAAACCAAAATTACCTTGTATTAAATCATTTTTATTTTTATCCTTTTATATTATTACTTCATTGGATTCTCCCCAACTCAACATGCTTGTCTTTTTTCTTTTTATTTAATTCTATGCTAGCTACTACTACTAGATTTCAATATTTTTAACTTGTAGTAGACTAGTAGATATGAAATCCTCGTGAACGCTTTACCTCTTTTTATTCAAAATATAATTTATAGTGAAATCATTACAAGTAGTAGACTAGTAGATATGACACTACAAGAAAAGGGGTTTTCAGTAACGAAAATTTTCGTTGGTGAGCCTCGATTTTCGTTGGTATTCAAATGTAGCAACGGATTTTTTCCGTTGGATATTCCGTGTGTGAAGGCCCCATAAGTAAATGGAGTGACGGAATAAACTTGTTTTGAAATATTATATTTCTCATTTTATTTTGATTTGTGAAGAAATGTGCCTAACTAATTTATTTTTTGCGCGCAGTTCTTCTCTCAAAGTAATAAACTTTTTAGAAAAACCTACACTCCTGAATTTATCGAATTAATTTGAAAATAGTCAAGTTATGATCAAATTTGAGTTTAACTAGAAAAAATTTAGATGGTTTATATAGTTTGAGCTTGCCACCTTTCATCTTTGAGCCAATTTAAACTATGGGACCCCGATTATTTAATTCTTATTTATATTGGACATGCATTGGTCATTTTCTTGTGACCACATAAAGGGGAAGTAGCTATAATTAAATTTTGACTTAGATTCCCATATAGAAAACGAATTTTAAAAAGTAACAATATTTAGCTTCCGAATATCTTAATTCGAAGAATTGTTATCCCTATAAGTTGTGCTCTTGCACCCCATGTTATGTTATGGGAAATTGAATTTGGGCTTTAATTTGATTTATACTTACAAAATATGATCATTCTTTTCTTAGGAATAAAGTAAGAATAATAGTCATGAGATTGACATACAAATCTAAACAATATAATGGTCCAAATCTCAAATTACTATGCCAAGCCCAATTTTAATTCAGGGCCAATTCTTCTTTTATTTAAACATTCAATCTTTATTCTTGGGTCACATCTATTTTTTTGTGTTTATTTTTGGTATGTCAGGAAAATGATTGAATTTCTTACGAGTTCTTTCATTCTCAAACTACAGTATTGAGTTCTTAAGCTAGTCTTAGATCAACTATAAAAAAATTAATTAAACTAGATTTGTCTATTTTTATATTGATGTTCCATTTGAATATATACACACTTACCTAACTATTTAGCTAAAATTTGACATTGATATTCACTAATTTCCAACTGTTGAATTGACTTAACATATGAAAAAACAAATTTGTTCATTACTTTGGAACTAATTATGCAGCTTTAGAAACTAAGAATTGACTTATTGATACCAACTGATAATGAAAACAATAGGGATTATTTTGTCAACTACGGAAAGTAAGGGGGCATTTTTGCATTTAACTCTAATATTTAATCATGGCTGCTGACTATTCCATTAAGCCGCATGCTAATGACGTGCTTAATCCAAGAAATAAAAGATCACATGAAAAGTAGAGCTTAGTTTTCTTACTGTTGTTAGTGGGAAAAAACTCAGCATGTAGCGAGAATCTTTGTTTGATTATCTCATAAATAAATAGTTTTTGAATCTTGTTTTCTTTCTCCTCTTCCATTATTACAACTTTTCTACATTCAAGATTCATACTTTTTTTCTTTCCTCTCATTTCCTTTTTCTTTCTCATGAAAAGGGCAACTACACGAAGATATTACACTGTACCCACCTTAAATTAACTTCAAACACAAACACAATGTGTGTTTCTTCTGCAAAGACATTTAACGGTAAGAAAGGTAAAAAATGGGTTCTTCTTGTGTTGCTGTTCTCGTGTTCTCTGTTTTCTGTTGGGTTTTGTGTTGATTTTACTATGGTTTCAGTCCCTTTAGGTTTTAAAGTTAATGCTTTTGAGAAAGATAAGAATTGGGTGTCTGAAAATAGGGTTTTTGCATTTGGTTTCTTGGAAATAGATGGTGAAAATGTTGATGAATATGTGGTTGGAATTAAGTATAATTTAGTGGATAAAGCTTCAAATTTGCCTGTTTGGACTGTTGGTGGTGGGCTTAAGGTCCCTTTAAACTCAACTTTTATGCTTGGATTAGATGGGAGATTAGTTTTAATTAACAACCTAAGTGGGATTACTCTTTGGAGTAGTAATTCATCAAATTTAGGTGTTGAAAAAGCTGGTCTTTTGAACAATGGGAACTTGGTTCTTTTAGGTAACAAAGATGAAGTTCTTTGGGAGAGTTTTAGTAGTCCCACAAACACTTTACTTCCAGGCCAATCTCTACATTACCCTCAAATCTTGAGAGCCCCTTCAACTAGTTCGATTTCTAGTTACTATAATTTGATGATTAATCGATTAGGTAAACTTTCGCTTGTTTGGGAACACAATGTGACCTATTGGAAAAGTGAGTTTACCTCTATTAGTGTTGTTAAAGAAGCGATGTTCGACTCTAATGGTGTTTTAGGGCTATACAGCAATGAAAACAAAGTTGTTTGGTCTATTTCCGCAACGGATTATGGTGATAATTCTTCCACTTTAAGACACCTTAGAATTGATAGAGATGGGAATTTGAGGATTTATTTGTGGGACAATGTAAGTTATAAATGGAAAGTTGGATGGCAAGCTGTCCAAGATCAATGCAATGTTTTCGGTTCTTGTGGTTTGTATAGTGTTTGTGGGTATAATTCTTCAGGTCCCGTATGCGACTGTTTGTACTCTGATTACATGGGATCGAGTAATGTCGGTTCTGAATTGGATTCGAGTAGTTATGGATGCAAAAGAATGGTGGATTTGGGTAATTGTAGGATGCATACTACCATGTTAAAAATTGAAAACACGGTTCTTTACGGTTTGTATCCACCAAACGATGTCCATATATTGCTTAGTGAGATGGCTTGTAAAGAATATTGCTCGAATGACACTGGTTGTACTTCTGCAACTTCTTTAAACGATGGTTCGGGTTTATGCACCGTAAAAAGAACGAGCTTTGTTAGTGGGCGCATGACTCCTTATATTCCTTCGGTTTCGTTCTTGAAAGTGTGTTCGGTTCCGCAGGCTGTTGCTACTCAAGGGGTAAATGGGCATGGTAATTTAGAGCCTATGTCCACATCTAGTGGGCTTAGTCGTAAAAAGTTATTTGGAGCTATAGCGTTGATAGTTTTGATGACCGTTTTAGTAATTTCGGTTATGCAGATTCTAGCATTTTGGATCGTTTACCGTAGGCGGAAAACTAAGGTACAAACGAGGATTCCCTTTGGTAAGGATGCTAGAATGAACCCGCATTATAGTGTACTAATCAGATTATCGTTCGATGAAATAAAGGAACTAACAAAAGATTTTTCCAATCAACTTGGAACTTCGGTTTACAAAGGTGTGCTTCCTAATAAAACACCTATAGTAGCTAAAGTTTTGAAGAATGTGGTTGTATCTGAAAAGGAGTTTCGTGTTGCGATTACTACGTTAAGTGGGACCCATCATCGGAATCTCATGGCCGTAAAAGGGTTTTGTTTTGAACCGGAAAACAAACTTTTGGTGTACGAGTATGTTCAAAATGGTTCTTTAGACAAATGGCTTTTCGACTCCAAGGAGGAAGACAATGACCGTATTTGGGAGCAAAGGCTCAATATTGCTCTTGGCGTGGCACGCGGGCTTGCTTATTTGCACTTAGAATGTCAAAATTGCATAACTCATGGGAATTTGAAGCTAGAAAACGTACTACTCGATGAAAATTTTGTGCCTAAGTTGGCCGATTTTGGGCTTGAGAGCTTCTTTACAAAGAAAGAAGATTCGTCTTCAGAGTCTCCATCAGAGAAAGATATATACATGTTAGGACAAATGTTACTTCAAATTGTCGCGTGTAAGAGAGAAGTCGTAGGGGAGAATACCGAGCAAATACTTCAGAACCTAAATGAAGAACATAAGTTTGTCTCTGGTGATAGTTTAGAAGCAATAGAAAGGCTTGTGAGGATTTCGTTTTGGTGCATGCAAAATCAACCGTTTTTGAGACCTTCAATTGGTGAAGTTGTGAAAGTACTTGAAGGGACACTTTCGGTTGATCGGCCTCCATCGGGATTAACTCTTCCTAGACATGATAGTACCATTAATGACACGGAGTTTGTGACCGAAATAGATGCAGAAGAATGCTAGTGAGAACTGATGTTGATTTGGTGAAATAGTGGATAATTAATTCTAACTGTGTTTTTGGCACCAAACCTTGTCATTTTATCCATGGATGGTGCTTTCTTTGAGTGATGGAACTTTTCTTAAGATGCAATTTTGGAATGTATTGTATCTTCTCTTTTATGTAAGCAAGTGATTTCTTTTGCTTTTGTAAAGAACTTGTAGCAATTTCTGATAAAAATGCCCATAATGTCTGAGCACCCTTTCTAGTTGATAGAATGTCTTCTTATTATGCTATTAGTGCTGAAAATCAAATTAAACTACTCGTTGTTCGATTTGAGCTTGTTTGATCAACATTTTTTGTGTTATTACTTTTGAAGCTGGGTTCGTGGTCACTTGATAATAAAATATATGTAAAAATTACAAGCTACTCAAGCTCGATTCGCGTTAAAAATTAACCAAACTTGATCCATGTGTGGATACCAGTAGTTATCAACTTATCAAGTGGGTTGATTTGTTTGGAGATTAGTTTAATTTTATTATCGAGCTTCAAATCGTGTCTAACGTTGTTTTATAGTCACACAAAATTAGCTTAGTCGAATAACTTGTTATTATTAATCTTCTCAATTTTTAGTTTATTCAGTTGAGTTTCAAAAAGTTTGTCAAACAAAAAATACTATTCAAATTTAATTTCATGTGCAAAACAATTAAATTCAAATATTGTATTATTACAAGAACTTGAATCTAATATAAATAACTTAATTTAATTTTAGCTCTAATAATTGGAAGTTATCTTTTCCTCACTCTCCCCCTCCTCAAAATTCAAATTCCCTAACATACCATCCCCTTATTCATCATTATCATCAAATTGTTTCTATTACAAATTCGAACTAATTCAGTCATATTTATTTATCTAATAATTTGTACAAAATTGTAGGGGCCCATTTGGTTGCATTTTTAATTAAAGTGCAACCCAAACATGTCCTCTTCCCTCCATAGCCATTACGTAAACATTTACTACTACCTTTAACAATTACACGTAAAGATCATTCATCAACTTCCTTCCTTGTCCAAATTATAAGCATATCTGTTTCATTCCAAACCACAATTTTAAAAATACTACAGTACCATTTACATCCTCTATCTTATCCACACCGAAATTAATTCTCTCTCGTAATTTTAGACACTAATTTCAGTCCTAAAAATCACTTAATTGACTGTCCGCCATGGAAGCTCTCAGAGCTTCCTCCTTTCCTTCACTCCACCGCCCAATACTCTCACCAAGAAATTCCAATTGCAAAACCCAAAAACCCATTTCGCACATTCCATTAGTTCCGTCTCTACCCTCAATCCAAGTAAAAAGATCATCAAATTTCAAGATTTTCACCGCCATTTCTCCGATTGCCCCTTCAACAGAGGAACTCTTATCGCCAGATCAAGAAATTGAATCGGAGACAACAGAGGAGAAATTCGATTGGTATGCACATTGGTACCCTATCGTGCCCGTAATTGATCTTGATAAAAGAAGGCCACATGGGAAGAAAGTGATTGGAATGGATATAGTGATTTGGTGGGATAAGAATGACAATGCATGGAAAGTGTTTGATGATAGTTGTCCTCATAGGTTGGCTCCATTATCTGAAGGGAGAATTGATCAATGGGGAAGGTTACAGTGTGTGTACCATGGTTGGTGCTTTGGAGGCTCTGGTGACTGCAAGTTCATTCCACAAGCACCGCGCGATGGCCCTCCGGTAAAATAATGAAACACTTCGGGTTCTATTTTAGGAATATTGTTCTTGTAGGAGTATGTGTTTGGTGCATTTTCGTTTAAGCTATGTTTGGTTCTTGGATTTCAGTTAGTATAACGCTAAAGAATATGTTTCTTATAGGAGTATGTTTGGTGTATGTTCATTTCGGCTATGTTTGGTTCTTGGATTTTAAAACGCGAAGGAAAATGTTTTTTTTGTAGCATAGTATAGATCATCGAGCTTCCTTGTTTATTGATTTTTGTTTTTTCTTATTATTTTACTCAGTGAAATTCAGAAGCTGGAATTTTGATAAATTCTCGAGTTTGTAGTTTGATGGGAATTATTACGGTCGTACCTCTTTGGGACGACATGCTAGCCAAGAATGCTCACGGGTTGAAGTTCTAAGAACCTATTAGCTCTCCTTGAAAAAAAAATTGAGATGTTTCAATTCATGTTTCTTGAGAGTGTGCCTCTTTTTTGGTGGAAATAGCTTTTTTATAAGGGATAAGAGCATTTCCGTGAACTCTTTGTTAGAAACAATAAATATTAGATCACTCTCTTCTTTAAACGCTTAAGCTTTTAGATGATGTTGTCTTTAAAAACGGAAGCTTTTAGATGGAAAAAGTCCCTTATATTGAGTCATACTAACGAGAGGTTTTGTGATTGAACCTCTCCGCTGCCCAATTTTGAAAACATCGTTTCAAGTGTTTGGCTTGAGCAAGAAGAGTACCATTTATATGTGAGGGGGAGTGTTAGAAACAATAAGTATTTAACGACTCTTCGGTTGACAGTTTAAGCTTTTAGATGAGGTGGAAAAAAACAATAGAGAAAGCAATAACTCATTTTTATATTTATTGCGACTCTATTTTGATCGTAAAAGAATGCTAGGAACAATGTAAATCATGGAATTAAGCATGGATAAGTGTAGGATATGGCTTCTAAATACAACCATGAGGCTCTGTAACTAGTGTCCAAATGACCTATTCGGATTGAAAGGAGTACACAAAAAAGGGGGATTCTGTTAGCCGTAAATTTAAGGACTTATTAACAAAACTATTCATCTCCCCACTTGTGTGTGGTAGTGTTTAGTGCCAAAGAATTCAAAGTTTTATTCCCTCTAAATTTAAGGAATTCACATGCGTTTGCATTTGTGTATGTAATTGTGATTGTTTGAAACCTTGGCTCAAGCTCATGGATCATTGTACTTAACTGAATGTATTAAAACTGAATAGTATTGGTTTTTACTAATTTTGCAGGTACACACTTCCAATAAGGCATGTGTTGCTGCTTATCCAAGTTGTGTGCAAAATGGTATTCTTTGGTTCTGGCCAAATTCCGACCCACAGTATAAAAATATTCATTCAAAGAAAAAGCCTCACTATATCCCCGAACTGGATGATCCATCATACACCAATTTGATGATATGCAGAGATATACCTTACGGGTATGCTTATTCTTTCTCTTCTAATATATACTATATACTAATCACCAAATCATCGTTTATCAAAAGCTTATTAAACTTGGACTTGCCTTCAAAGTTGTAGATAATTGATATATTTAAATTTTTTCAGGTATGAAATTCTGATTGAAAATCTTATGGACCCTGCTCATGTACCATATGCACATTATGGCATTATGAGAATGGCAAAAACGCCAGAGAGATAAGTACATCTATGCATAAATAGCTTCATGTATATATAATTATTACGAATCCCACGTGGCTAACAGTAAGTTGTTTCCTGCACTGTGAAGGCGGATAGGGAAGGGGGAAGACCACTAGAAATAGGTGTACAGAAACTGGATGTAAATGGATTCACATCAAAGCAAATGTTTGGGGAGAACTATTTCATACCACCTTGCCTCTACTATGGCTATTTCAGTCCAGCAGCCGCTCAAAGCAAGAACTCGACATCATCAGCTGGAACCAAGGATGTAAGTACTTGACATTTTTTATAAACTTTAATTGCTTAAGAGTCGGGTAGGGGTGTGCACAATTTTAAAAAAAAAAAATGTGTTTTCGTTCATGCAGGAGGTATCGACACCGATTCCGGCCCAAAAACGAGCATTACTAATTTTCTTCTGTATTCCAGTCAGTCCGGGAAACAGCAGACTGATCTTTGCTTCTCCAAGAAACTTTGCAGTTTTGATAGAACGAATTTTTCCACGATGGATATTTCATATTGGACAAAACTTGATTCTTGATTCTGATCTTTATCTTCTCCACGTGGAGGTGAATATGAGTTCTTTCTCGTTTATATTATATATGATGATAAAATGTCATCCTCCATAGATTTGTGGGAATTTTTTGTCATGTCGTCCCACATGATTGGACTCTCAGCATTTTTGGTCCTGCGACTTACAAATAGCACTTTTGATCTCGTGGAATAATCTATGTTTTGCACTTTTGGTCCCAAATTGAATGGAAAGGTGGTGATAGGACTAAATATTTAAAATAATTTTATAACATGCGGAATTGAAAATGCTGAGAGTACAGTCTCGTGGGACTAAAAATGCAATTTTACCTGAGTATGTTTTCTCTCTTAGGAACGAAAACTAGCGGAAGTTGGAGCTCGCAATTGGCAAAAAGCATGCTATGTGCCGACAAAGTCAGATGTTCTTGTGGTTTCTTTCAGAAGATGGCTAAACAAGTATGGAGGCACACAAGTTGATTGGAAAACAAATTTTAGCAGATTATTACCTCCAACTCCTCCTAGAGAGCAGCTATTCGACAGGTAAAAATTAAATATCGAGCAAGCATTAATTCCTGTCTCATCAATGTAGTTTGACATAAATAAATATGTTTAGTTTGTTTGATGATATAAAAACCACTACAAAAGACGAGCCAAACAGTGCAAAAATGGGTCGACATGACATTGCCTAATTGGTTTCAGGTACTGGTCACATACGGTGAATTGTAGCAGCTGCAGTTTTGCGTATAAGGCTCTACACGCTCTTGAAATCGGTTTACAGATTATCTCTGTTTCTTCGATTGGAATTATTGCAGCAGCCAAACAGGGTGTAATATCAGTTGCTGCTAGATATAGTCTGGTTGCAATGGCTATTCTATGCTTTGTGGCTTCAAAATGGTTGTCGCATTTCGTCTACAAAACTTTCCGATACCATGACTATGATCACGCTTTTGTATAAGTCCTGTTTGCTGTACAAAATAGTATCGGGAATGAACGTTTCATTGATAGTAAAGATTCAAGATCCAACAGAGGAACAATTTGGGGTGTAAATATAATACTCTTTTTTTTTTATATATATATGTCATTAATTAACTCATTATTCTTAATTCTTAAAGGAGACTAAAGAATGCAAAAATGTTGTAGCTTAAATAATTGTGGATTTGCATTCAAACTAAAAAATTGTGGATTTCACATTTTAAAACTCCGAAAAGAGTGAATTAATAATCACATTTTCTGAAATTCATCATTATGACAAACTAAATTTTATTTTCAAATTTTATAAAACATTAAATGTTCCAATTGTTAATAAAAACCTAATAAATTTGAAGATTAAACTACAACTCATTTTTCCATATCCGTAAATACCAAAACCTTGGCTGCTCCTATATTATTTTCAAAATTCTACTTTTTAATTATTTTATTCTAAATCAGTTTTCAAAGTTTTTAATGCTTCGAAAGTTTATTTATGATCCAATGTTAATTTAAATTGACTCCAATACCCCATTTTCTTTACATTAAAGAGTCATACTTTCGTTGGTACAAGAAGTAAAATTGAAGTTATAAATATCAAACCTTTTGTGAATTTTTTTATTTTTATTTTTTATTTTTATATTTCCACCTGTGGGCTGTGGTTCCTAAATTTTGCGGATTTTGTGGCATTGACTGAAAATTATTTAGTGAAAAGAAAAGAAAGAAACATTACCGACAGCTCACTATGGACATCGACTGGGATAAGTCCAACAAAATCTAATTTTTATTTCAGTTTTTAATTTGATAATTATAATTAATACTACTAGTAATAGGAAAAGCTTCAAAATCTGAAATAGTAAGACGGGAATATAATACTCCATTTATAAAAACCATTTTCTTGTATCTTCTCAAACCTTTCTAAGTTTTTCTTGTCTGCAAAATTGCTGCTTCTTTAAGTCAAATAATCAGCTCACAAAAAACCATCTTAACTTTTCTCTGTTTAACCATTTCATTGTATAATTTCCTAAAATCGACTCTTTTTCCTCTCAATTTAACTTCAAGATCTCTATCTTTTTTCTTTTTTTATTTCTTATAATTCAGTTTCTGGAAAGAGGGCCACTCTCAGATCTCCGGTAAGTAATTTACATCTACATTCATTTCAATTTCATCCAATTTCTGCATCTTCTTCTAATCAAGCTCCAAGATCTATCAATTAGATTAATTTCGTAAAAACAGAGCTTAATTTTAGTTTCATGAGTTCAGTTTGACTATTTGAGTGATTTGGGGATTCAGGGTTCTGCTAAAATGAAAGAATCAAATCCAACCGATCCAATTGGGCAAAACGTAATAAAGCTAATAAGCAATGTATGTTTCTCAGTATTTGTATTCTCAGTGCTCATAATTACTGTAATTGCCATCACATATCAACCTCCTGATCCATGGGAATCTTCTAGAGCCCTAACTAAAATTTTCACCGACGTCGAAAATGCCACATTTAAAACAGACACTTCTGTCCTCAAAACTGGTGAGGACATTGCTACTTCTCCAATGTCAACTCCTATGGCTATGGGCACACCCATTACCGAAGCTACTATAGAGAAATCCGAAGAGGAACTAGGAAAGAACACGACTTTGAAATCGGGTTGTGAGGATGTGTCTGTAGTCAATTGTTCGGATCCTAGAGTTTTAATCGCGATTCAGAGGTTTAACTTGAGGGCGTTCAAGGCAATTGCTTTCTTGGATTATCAAACTCCTGTGAATGGATCGAACCCGAACGAGTGTGATGTTGCTTGGAGGTTTAGGAATAAGAAAGAAAAGTCTTGGAGGAGGTATAGAGATTTTAGGAGGTTTAAAATGGGATTTAAGGATGATTGTAGTTATAAAGTGGTTCGACCAGGGCGTTGGCATTCGGGTATAAATGCTCGTCGTTTTAGGAGTCGAGTTAGTTCGACAGGAAATGGGCAAAATGATAAATTCACTCCATTTGTTCGTGATGATGAGATCAATGATACGATTCCGGTGTTAGGGTCCGATTCGGATTTCAAGAAGGGGAAGTACTTGTACTATTCAAGAGGAGGGGATTATTGTAAAGGGATGAATCACTTTATATGGAGTTTCTTGTGTGCACTTGGTGAGGCCGAGTATTTAAACCGGACTTTTGTGATGGATTTGAGTATGTGTTTGGCTTCTACTTACACGAAGAGTAGTAAAGACGAGGAAGGAAAGGATTTTAGATTCTATTTCGATTTCGAACATTTGAAAGAGGTTTCCTCGATAGTAGAAGAAGGTGAGTTTCTCAAAGATTGGAAGAGATGGGATAAGAGTCATAAATCGAAAATCCCCGTTCGAAAAGTCGCAAGCTATAAAACAACACCAATGCAATTAAAGAAAGACAAAAGCACGATTATATGGAGACAATTCGATGCACCCGAGCCCGAAAACTATTGGTATAGAGTTTGTGAAGGTCCAGCTGCTAAATATATCAATCGCCCATGGCAAGATCTTTGGAAATCGAAGAGATTAATGAATATTGTTTCTGCGATTAGTGGAAGTATGGATTGGGATTTTGATGCAGTTCATGTAGTTAGAGGAGAGAAAGCACAAAATAAGGAGCTATGGCCTCGTTTGGATGCTGACACGTCTCCAGAGGCCCTAGTTGCTAAACTTCAGGGGAAAATTGAACCGTGGAGAAATTTATATATCGCGACAAACGAACCCTTTTATAACTACTTTGATAAGTTGAGATCTCATTATAAAGTCCATTTGCTTGATGATTATAGTTATTTGTGGGGAAATACGAGCGAATGGTACAATGAAACAAGTACGTTGAATGGGGGTCGACCGGTTGAGTTTGATGGTTACATGAGAGTTGAAGTTGATACCGAGGTTCTTTATAGAGCTAAGACAAGGGTAGAGACATTCTATAACTTGACTAGTGATTGTAAGGATGGGGTTAACACATGTTGAATAGGTGAAAGTGTGTTGTCATTTTTGTATGTTGGTTCTTAATTATCTCTTATTTTCTTGTTTACAGTATGTTTAATTTAAAATGAAGATTGTTTCAATTGTGTTATATTCATTCACAGTGGTTGAATCTCTAATGATATATCAGTATGATATTTCAAATACTCATTACTAATGGTGTCGGAACCGTAATACAAGTAGGTATTGAATGGCCAAGAAGATGTGTACGAACGAGATATCTAGCAGAAAGAAGAAAGAAAATGATTGAATAGACAAGCCATCAAATATTTGGGAGAGTTGTTTGATATTTGAAATGAGCACTAAATTCATTTCAATGGTTGTTGATCTTTTCTGGAGTTAGGTATGTGTTTTTAAAAAATAAAAAATAAAAAATTGGAATAAGCACAACATTATTAGAATAAGAAAAATGTATGAACCAATTACACAACATAAGCTACTAGTGAATGATTTTTATAATAATTTTGTCGTAACTTCCAAATTTCGTACATACAAATTGGATACAACAAAATTGTTGGTCCAAATCTAAATGGCAATTAACACGAGGCTAGAGCCCTAGGCATGTTCAACTAAAGGTCCAAAATATTCTAGCCATATTTTAATTTTTTATAATTAATGATTTGAATTGCAGTTAAAATGAAACACCAATTAAGTAAACATGCAGCTTCAACAATGATGTATTAAATGCAATAATTCCAGAAAGTTAGGTAACTTTTTTATGTTGAACGTGAACACTTGCTGGTAAGAACGTTTGTTAGCCAATGTCAATTTTAAAATTTCGTCGGAGCTATCAACTAATCTTATATATGCAATGCAGTAACAAATACAAAAATATGGCGGCAAAATCTACCAGTCAATTTATACAAAACCATGCAAAATTAAGCCACTAGAAATTAGCTTTTTGACTATATATATATATATACAACTAAGTTGCTGATATGTATGTATTGCTCATCGGCATCGATCAAAGAATTATCATTCAAGAAAGCTACGTACTATTAATTAATTTCCTCTCCCGATTCTTTCATTGCAAATTCTAGTACCCTTTCTATGTGGGATAGATATGTTCGAGTACATTAAAGAAAGACAAAAGAAAGCCACTAGAGCTCGTGAAATGTTTCAAGCTAGCTTTTTGATGAGATCAACTAATTAAATGTAAGTTTTTTTATTTATTTTTTTATTTCTTAATTAGTACAGGAAAATTTAATTAGAAGATTTTTGGCAAACTAAATATTGTACTAGGAATATGATTTTTGCATGTGTTAATTAACTATATAGTATATCATGTGAAATATAATTGTCGACTTAATTATTCTCTTATTATTGGAGCCTTTTCATTTTCGTGAAATTGATCAATGGTCATGAATCTTTTTCTGTAGTAGTAATTTGTGTGGTGTAATGAAATGAATGAGAATGCTTCCGAAGTGTATTTTAATTGAGTCTGATCATATACATATATATAACTGACTTAATTTTACAATTCTTGTCCCATTAATTAACTAACATGTACATTGAGTGGGATCAAATTAAAAGTGCGCTTTAATTTAGCTATTGATCACTTTTTTTTATTTTTTTTTTAGAAGGTGAATACATCGTTACATCAAACACTATATCGAATCGAAAGTAAATTAATTACAACTGTTAAACTAGAGAAATACCCACATTCGTGGGTGTTGAACCCATGACCTCTTGGTGTCATGAAGCCTTATCATTAACCACTTGGCTAAAGCCTGATCGGCACCTATTGATCACTTTTAACAGCCATATATATGATATGAGGGGTTCCGTCTAAATCAAACTAGCTGAGGAAAAAGATGAAGTTTACAAATTAATTTAATATAATGGGACCAAAAATGCTATTTCTTCAGCTCCATATTAATTTATTTCAGAAAGCTTAGTTTTTTTTACCATATTAGCCCTACTTTTTCAGCTCCAAAACTTTGTAGGTGAGACGTACTACAATTGAATGCAGTTCCGTTTTTGTCATATGAGATTGAATTCCATCTGGAAATCAAAATACAAGACTTTTTTTTTTACTTTTGATATTGAAATTTAATCAGGCCAAACGTTAGAGAGACGTGTTAAATTATTTCTTACTGATAATGGTTTTGTTGTTTGTATTAATCCAACTTGAATTTATTACTTATTAAACTAATACTTTCACTTCTAGAGTACTCAAATAGTTGTTACTTATTAGTTAGTTTTTATACATTTAATTTGGCATAAACTGTATTTATTTTCTTTTGTTCCTCAAAATACAGCCCTTTCTGTTTCATTTGGTTAAATGTACTGCATAAATTAACTCCTAGAAACTCCACACACACACACACTCACAAATTAGACCTTAATATGCATGTGTACAGGAAAAAATTAAGTTGCATATATATAGAAAATACTTAGACTTTATTATAAAATGATGGAAATTGTGATTTCGATATATTAATTTGCTGCGTGCAACCTTGTTTAATTGAAAGACTATTTCATGGCAATCATTTGTATATATTATACTAAATCCTCAACCAATTTAATATAGATTCACTAGAAGAGATATAAATTATATATTTTCACTACAAACATTTGCTAGAACAAGTACTAATTTATAAGAAATTAATTGCATGGAATATATATATTCATCATTTTTTATATAGTTGCAATGACGAATATCTCTTAATTAATTTGCATATATCTATATATTCCATAATTAATTAAGGTTGATATATATATATATAAAGGAAATTCAATCTTTATAGTAATACAAAAGATTAAACAAGATATTGATCAACACCAGCTAGCTGATCATCTTGATCAATATTTTTCAACAGTCATGGAATAATCATGGATTAATGCCAGCTGTTGTTTCTTTCTCTTGTTCTTGTTGTTGTTGTTGTTGTTGTTGTTGATTGTTGGTGAACATATCATCGTTGATCAATGAATTGAAGAAGGAAGAAAATGCATCATCTTGGAGGAAATTATAGGTATCAATATCATCATCTAATTTAATACCATCTGCGCCTTCTTGTACATGATCAATATTATTCTGAGAGGAGGAGATTAATTGGACCAAAGATATTGAGTTTTGTTGAACTGAGGAATAATTTTGCTGTAAAGGCTTGTGAGTTTTGGGGTCAATTCCTTGCCTCATGAGCTTCTTGCGAAGGTGAGTGTTCCAATAGTTCTTTATCTCATTGTCAGTTCGCCCCGGGATTCTTCCCGCTATTAAAGACCACCTACATGCATCACAATCTCAATCGAAAAAACATTTATATCGAAATTTTAATCATGTAATGTAAGTAGTAGTAGTACCTGTTACCGAGGAGGCGGTGGAGGCGGAGGATGAGATCCTCTTCATCGGGCGAGATATGGCCACGCTTCACGGTGGGCCGGAGGTAGTTCATCCACCGGAGACGGCAACTCTTCCCACACCGGAGCAGCCCCGCCTTTTGGGGCATTGTCCGCCACCTCCCTTCACCTTCCCTCTTTACGTATTCAGATAGCATTTTGTCCTCCTCCGCCGTCCACGGCCCCCTCTTCAGCCCCACTACCTTACTGCAACACTCCATTTTGCTGTTTTTTGATGAGGATGAAGAGGCTGATGGGCTTCTCATTTCAATTAATTTATATAATTATTACTATTAATCTATCAATGTAAATATATAAATATGGTTTGTTGTTATTATTATTGTGTTTCTCTTTTTCTCTCTTATATATAATATAAATAAAGACAAAGTGATTTGATTTTGATGTGGTGTTAGTTGCGTTTAAGAGGTATATATATATGTAGCGTATGCATGCTGTTACTAGCTAGCTAGATGAAAATGTTTAAATTGTGATTACGTACGAAGATATGATGAACAGCTATTGTGTATCTAATATAGTCCATTTTGTATTAATTGTGAATTTAATAGGCTTACTAACCCAATTAATTTTAGCAATGTGAGAAAAGTAATTAATTAAATGTGGTCCTTTGATAAAAAATGATGAAATCGATCTGCATGCATGTTTTTTCTCTAGTTTTGCTATGTTGTAGTATTATGTACAAGGAAGGGGCAAATTGGACTTTTGGTCATGTACTTTACAACAGAGCACTCTTAAATTTTGATCATACTATTAACCGAAATTCTCAAGTTTATTTTGCACAATGAATCAAACTGATATGAAATTCAATATATATATCCAAATAAATACTATTGGTAAATTGATTTTACCTATGCTTTCCACTGAATTTTGCTTGTTGATATTTCACTATTCAAATACTATATTAGTGCACTCTTCTTCTTAAGGCCCCCATTTCCTGTATGCTAACAAAAGCAATCTGTCATGCATCAATCACTTTAGCTTTTTTCATGAAAACTTTGTCTTATTGAATTTAAGAAAATCTCATGGCTCAAATTATATTGTAATCTCATAATTGATCAACAACAACATAAGTACATAACACAAGCACAGAATATAAATAAATGGATAATTTCCCTTTTATAAAAGATGAAAGCTATTGTCTCCAATGATGATAATGGCCTTCTTAAATGAATATACACAATGATTCTCATTTACAATATAAGAGCTCTAATCGATATAGTAACCCTGTTTCTCTTGGCATGCTCGTGTAAGAATTAATGAAACTGGGCTCGTTCTGTATTCGGACATGAATAAACTTTGCGGTTGATTAAGGTTATCCAAGGATTGTATTTTTTGTCCCAAACCAGTCTTCTATTGAGTTCACCTCATCGTAGAAGAAACTTGAACTGATATATCCAAATCTATGAAATAACAGAAGCAAGTTTCAATAGTATTATCAGATAAATCAGAGCTATTTTGATGAATGCATCATGAATGAGTGATGATTTCAGAGAAAAGGAAAGATAATGCTAATGAAATGACAGACAAACGGTGAGCTAAATAAATAGGTTACACTAATATAATAGCAGAAAAATGACTAAACTTTCCCTATGTACAACAAACTCGTTTGGTAGTAAATAATTTGTGGGTTTATGTCTTTTATCAACCCTAATTTCTTGTTTGGTACCGTTGCTAAAGAAACAGAATTGACCCATAAACAAATGATAACCCACACTTTTAGGCACCAACACTAATAAAAAATTATCACAGATCCAACCCTGTGATAGCATAATTTCTATGATTCAACACTACAACATTTAGGTGGTGAATTTTGATTCATTTTACTGATTTGCAACTAATCCATAATTTATGATTTAACTCTGCTACCAAACAAGTCCAAAAATTATACAGTATTATCTTTATAAAGATATAATTAACATTTTTACTACTATTCTACAGTTGCTACCAACGAGTCCAAAATTTACTCAAAGTGAAATGCAAAATGCAGTTAGGTCCTGAGTACCTTTGATAACATCAAACTGGCATGGTTTGAAGTCTTATATGTTTGTACTTTTGATCTGTATTAAAGCATCTAGCACTCTCTGTAAAGCCTTTGGACAAGACTTGTTTAAGAGCATCAACACCCTCCTGTAATGAAGAATCGATCTGCAAAACTAACAGAGTTGTATTAATAAACTTTGCATAATGAATTGAAATGAAATGAAAGGAAGGACAGATGTACCCTTTCTCGAGCTCTAGTATTAAACTTTTGAAGTAAGAATGCTTTTGGATCCATTTGACCAGCAGGCCTCCCAATACCTGAAAATAATATACTTGATATATTACAGTGGACTGAAGTTTACGAGGCAGCAAAAAAATGAAGTTGAGGACTAGAACTGACCGATTCTTAACCGTGGGAATTCTTTATTACCACGAAAATGATGGATCACACTTTTCAGCCTAGAATATTCAAGATGGAATTCAGATGTAACATAAATTTGACTTAGTAATTCAAAATTTAAACAACAATTTCAACATCTAAAACAATCATAATCTTTTATGCAGCAATAATTTTCTCTCTGCACATAGCGAGACTAAGGATTCAAAGCAAAGTTAACCAATTCCCAGGTAAATTACATTAGTGAAACTAAGGTGTCAAACAAGATTTTGAAGGCAATAAAATGGATAATAGAGAGACCATAAATGTGTTTGATTAGTACTTAAACACTAATTAGTTACAGAGTATAATAAATCAGTATGAAAGCATAGATAAGTATTCAAAACTAATTATTTTGCTTAATTAAGCTAACCAGAAGCGTTATCACAGTTTTGACGTAAACAATCTCTTTTCTTACCCATTGTGACTTCCATGTTCTCCCTTGGGGTGAAGACGAAGAACTCCACAAGGCAAACCCATGTCATCATGAAGCTAAAGCAACAAAATTATACGTTTGAGAGTCATTATATGAGTGTAATATTCAGCAAAATCAAAATTAAATATAAGAAATTGAGAAGCAAGAATGTACCACAAGTACTCGACTGAGAGGAAGCTTATAATAAGCTGCAAGAGGACCACTCTGCCAGACAGATGGGAAGTAATTCATTACACAAATAATCAAAAGCATAAAGTAAATTCAAATTTCATTAGTTTTATACAGAACATTATCACACTCATTCATAACTTGACCTCATAACACACCTCTTAAAACGAATTAATCACTCTCTGGAGCTCCTTCAATTATTAAAAACAGATTAAGTGCTTACAGATTCACCGCTCAAATTCATGAAAGTCTGGGGTTTTGCCAAGAAAACTGGAACTCCATCGACAAAACCTGAATGAAGTAGATGAAATTGTAGAA
>JAYDYQ010001689.1:0-12709 GCA_034814905.1 Penstemon davidsonii
ATAAAATATAGAGCAGATTTACTTGATATATGTCGAATAACATGGACCAGATTTGATGTCTAGTTCGACATATGTGTATGTCGAACTACATGAGGTTGATCATATAGATCGGTTTTGATAATCTCTAATAGGACCAGTTTTTGGTCTATGTCGAACAAGAGCTGATTTTGGTCTATGTTGAACAAGAGCAGATTTTGGTGTATGTCGAACAAGAGCAGATTTTGGTCTATGTCGAACAAGAGCAGATTTTGGTGTATGTCGAACAAGAGCAGATTTTGGTCTATGTTGAACAAGAGCAGATTTTGGTCTATGTCGAATAAGAGCAGATTTTAGTCTCAGTTTGACTTTATTCTGACGTGTAACTTGTCATGTCTTTGATTGAATATTTGGTATATCAATAGTCCCCCAAGTTCAAGAGTTCGATTATAAATCGAAGTTTTGAAGTTATAATTTTGAATTTTATGATGCAATTGTCAATTCAATAGGTGTTCAATTTAGTTTCTTGATCGAGCATGTAATTGAGGATCTCATTGGTTGAGAAACTCGAGGCATTTATAGTACTTAGTGACCTTTTAGGTCGACCGAAGTTTTGAAGTTGTCGATCGTATTTTTGGTCGGTGTTCGACCTATTCTTTGTCGATAATTGATGTCGACCTAATTTTGGTCGATGCTTTTAGTGCTATCGATCAGTCTTTCTGGTCGATGCTTTGATGTCGACCAGAATCTTCTTAACACTTTTATAGTATTTTTTGGTCGATGCTTTTTAAAGCTATTCGACCTAAATCTTTCTGATCGATGCTTTGATGTCGACCAGATACTTCGCTAACACTTTTATAGTGTTTTTGGTCGATGTTTTAAACTTGTTCGACCTAAATCTTTCTGGTCGATGCTTTTAAAGCTGTTGAAATGATTAATGCTTTGAAAACTATCAACTGTTCAACTTATCACTTTTATAGTGTAAGGAATTGAAGCTTTGAAGCTTTTGATTTGTCGACTTATCACTTTTATAGTGTAAGGATTCGATGCTTTGAAAGCTGTCGAAAAGATTGATGCTTTGAAAGCTATCAGTTGTTTCAACTTATCACTTTTATAGTGTAAGGAATTGAAGCTTTGAAGCTTTTGATTTCTCGACTTATCACTTTTATAGTGTAAGGATTCGATGTTTTGAAAGCTGTCGAAATGATTGATGCTTTGAAAGCTATCAACTGTTCAACTTATCACTTTTATACTGTAAGGAATTGAAGCTTTGAAGCTTTTGATTTGTCGACTTATCACTTTTATAGTGTAAGGATTCGATGCTTTGAAAGCTGTCGAAATGATTGATGCTTTGAAAGCTATCAATTGTTCAACTTATCACTTTTATAGTGTAAGGAATTGAAGCTTTGAAGCTTTTGATTTGTCGACTTATCACTTTTATAGTGTAAGGATTCGATGCTTTGAAAGCTGTCGAAATGATTGATGCTTTGAAAGCTATCAACTGTTCAACTTATCACTTTTATAGTGTAAGGAATTGAAGCTTTGAAGCTTTTGATTTGTCGACTTATCACTTTTATAGTGTAAGGATTCGATGCTTTGAAAGCTGTCGAAATGATTGATGCTTTGAAAGCTATCAACTGTTCAACTTATCACTTTTATAGTGTAAGGAATTGAAGCTTTGAAGCTTTTGATTTGTCGACTTATCACTTTTATAGTGTAAGGATTCGATGCTTTGAAAGCTGTCGAAATGATTGATGCTTTGAAAGCTATCAACTGTTCAACTTATCACTTTTATAGTGTAAGGAATTGAAGCTTTGAAGCTTTTCATTTGTCGACTTATCACTTTTATAGTGTAAGGATTCGATGCTTTGAAAGCTGTCGAAATGATTGATGCTTTGAAAGCTATCAACTGTTCAACTTATCACTTTTATAGTGTAAGGAATTGAAGCTTTGAAGCTTTTAATTTGTCGACTTATCACTTTTATAGTGTAAGGATTCGATGCTTTGAAAGCTGTCGAAATGATTGATGCTTTGAAAGCTATCAACTGTTCAACTTATCACTTTTATAGTGTAAGGAATTGAAGCTTTGAAGCTTTTAGTTTGTCGACTTATCACTTTTATAGTGTAAGGATTCGATGCTTTGAAAGCTGTCGAAATGATTGATGCTTTGAAAGCTATCAATTGTTCAACTTATCACTTTTATAGTGTAAGGAATTGAAGCTTTGAAGCTTTTGATTTCTCGACTTATCACTTTTATAGTGTAAGGATTCGATGCTTTGAAAGCTGTCGAAATGATTGATGCTTTGAAAGCTATCAACTGTTCAACTTATCACTTTTATAGTGTAAGGAATTGAAGCTTTGAAGCTTTTAATTTGTCGACTTATCACTTTTATAGTGTAAGGATTCGATGCTTTGAAAGCTGTCGAAATGATTGATGCTTTGAAAGCTATCAACTGTTCAACTTATCACTTTTATAGTGTAAGGAATTGAAGCTTTGAAGCTTTTAATTTGTCGACTTATCACTTTTATAGTGTAAGGATTCGATGCTTTGAAAGCTGTCGAAATGATTGATGCTTTGAAAGCTATACAATGTTCAACTTATCACTTTTATAGTGTAAGGAATTGAAGCTTTGAAAGTTGTAGATCAGTTCATCTTAGTGTTTGTCGATGAAAGATTGATTCTCCTTTTCGGTTGTTGAGTGATGATCGATTTACTTTTTTTATTCTTTTTGCTATAGAATTAGTATTTCTAGAAAGTCTGTCAAATAAATAACTTGTAGTTGCATTTCATTAACTCGTTTATCGATGTGGTTGATCGAAGATTTCACAGTTGTCGATCACTTTTTGCTTTCTCGTCGAAGATTATCGTCGAGCTCTTCTTAAGTAGGTAGATTAGGGCTTTGAGGCAACTGATGACTGACATTTTGCTTATCGATCATCAAACTTGTAATTGATGATGTCGAACAACACCTCCATAGCATTTGATGAATATGATCATCGATGATGTCGAATCAAGGCATTTCGAACAAGACATTTTGCTTCCTCATCATCAAGCTTGTCATTGATTTGATCTTCGATGATGTCGAACAAGGTATTTTACGTCGAACAAGGCATTTATGTCGAAGAAAGGCCTTTTTGGCAGCTGATTTTGATCATTGATGATGTCGAACAAGACTTCCTTCGATGATGTAGAACAATACCTCCATAGCAACTGGCGAATTTGATCATCAATGATGTCGAATATCACTTTCTTCGATGTAGTCAAACAACGCCTTTATTGTCGTTGATGTCGAACAAAGCATTCAAAGTTACTTGTGACTTTTTGCTCTCATCTTCATTGATTTGATCATTGATGATGTCGAACAACACTTTTATGGTTGTTGATGTCGAGCAAGGCTTTTATAACAGCTGTGACATTTTTGCTCTCCTCTTCATTGATTTGATTATAAATGATGTCGAACAACATCTTTATGGTCGTTGATGTCGAACAAGACATTCAAAGCTGTTTGTGACTTTTTGCTCTCCTCTTTATTGATTTGATCATCGATGATGTCGAACAACACCTTTATGGTTGTTGATGTCGAAGAACATTGCATTCTGCTCCACTCTTCATTGAATTTGTAAGTCGAAGAACATGAGATTTTGCTCCTCTTCTTTGATATGTCGAAGAACATGACATTTTGCTCCTCTTCATTGATTTGATCATTGATGGAGTCGATCGAATGCTTTTCAAAGATGCTTATGTCGAACAAGGCTTTGAAGCTGCTTGTGACATTCTGCTTTGCTCTTTATTGATTTGATCATCGATGATGTCGAACAACACATTTATGGTCGTTGATATCGAACAAGGCTTTCAAAGATGCTTGTGACATTTTTGCTCTTCTCTTCATTGATTTGATCATCAATGATGTCGAACAACACCTCTTTCGATGATGTCGAAGAAGGCTTCCATTGCATCTGATGAATTTGATCATTAATGATGTCGAACAACACTTCTTTCGATGATGTCGAAGAAGGCTTCCATTGCATCTGATGAATTTGATCATTAATGATGTCGAACAACACTTTCTTCGATGATGTCGAACAAGGCTTTATACGTCGAACAACACATTTATCTCGAAGAAGACCTTTTTGGCTTTCCTCATCAAATTTGCTTGTTCATCGATGTGGTAGTTCAATACCTTTATGATTGATTCATCACCTTTTGCTTTCATTTTCATCAATTATAAGTGTCATCGATTTGTTCCTTCAATTATACATAACTTGATAAAACCTCGTTCTGGTACTGAAGGTCTTTATATTTGGTTGTTCCTCATCGCATATGCTTATTCGATCAACTTATATGTTGTCTCCAATCTGATCATACTCTAGCGTTGCTGCTACTATCCTTGATCTGATCGTCGTTCTTGTTCGAGCATTGGTTAGAGGTTCCCACAGACGGCGCCAACTGATGAAGGGAATTTTCGTCTAAGTGACTGGTCCACGTCCAATGTGCCACGTAATGATGTTTTCCTCTTCTCAGTATGGAATCCTAAGCCGGTCAGATCGAGTTGGACTCCACTTCAAGATTCCTAACCCTGTGCTCAAAGAAACTCGTCAGGTTGTGCCGGTGGTTGACCCGGCGCTGACCCTCCGATGCCTAAGTCAGATCAATTCAAAGCATAGTAGAATATAGCAGAAAAGTTGTAGTTAAGTCGAGCAGAATGTACCTTTAAATGTAAGAAATGAGGAGTATTTATAGGAGTGGAAAGCGGATCTTTCGGATCGATCGGGTCTTTCGGGTCGGATCTTTATTGGTTCGATCCAATTGATATATTATTGGTCGAATAGATGTGCTTATAGGTCGAATGGAATGATCGAAGGTACTTAGATCAGTTTAGTTCGATAATATAGAGCAGATTTACTTGATATATGTCGAATAACATGGACCAGATTTGATATCTAGTTCGACATATGTGTATGTCGAACTACATGAGGTTGATCATATATATCGGTTTTGATAATCTCTAATAGGACCAGTTTTTGGTCTATGTCGAACAAGAGCAGATTTTGGTCTATGTTGAACAAGAGCAGATTTTGGTGTATGTCGAACAAGAGCAGATTTTGGTCTATGTCGAACAAGAGCAGATTTTGGTGTATGTCGAACAAGAGCAGATTTTGGTCTATGTTGAACAAGAGCAGATTTTGGTCTATGTCGAATAAGAGCAGATTTTAGTCTCAGTTTGACTTTATTCTGACGTGTAACTTGTCATGTCTTTGATTGAATATTTGGTATATCATCACGATCGAGAGTACAAATGCAAACATCCACCATGCTTCCGAAAGACATCTCCTGAGAATTAAGTAATAATTAAATTTATATATGATCAGAGATGCAAATTGGTCTAATTCAAGTAATTAGAACCGGGTAATTCTACACTTAATTGATTTGGAAATGATTAACTTCCAATTAGGGGTGAAAGTCGAACCGAGTAACTCGGTACTCGACTCGGACTCGGCTCGGCACGAACTCGATCGAACTCGTTCGAGTTCTGACCGAGCCGAGCTTGAACAAAATTTCAGGCTCGGATAAAATTTCGAGCCGAGTTCAATCACTCTCTCGTTCAACTCGGCGAGCTCGTGAACGTGAGGGGGCTGTGGGGGACAGACGTGCGAATGCTTTACACACACCAAAACCATCAAATTTTCCTTCTTTTATCACTTCAAGGGTTCCGATCTTGGAAACAAATCTTCAGGATTATTTGATTTCCATAAATTTCGTAACTCACCGGGATTGGCCCTATTTTTTGGCCAAAGTGAAACATGAAATCTTCATTCCAAACAGAAAAAATTTGGGGGAAAAGGAAACTAGGTTTTGTTGGAGCTGGAGAAGTGATGCCATAAATTATTACTGAAACAGAGTTTAATTTAATGGGACTCTTGTTTTATTGAATTAGTGGAGAGTGGATGAAAATGGTTTAAGATCTGAAAGTTTCATTGAAAACAGAGACAGAGAGGGAAAGAGACGAATGATTCAAAGCATTATTATACTTAATAAAATGGAGAAAAAAAGGTACAAATAGAAATAGCAATGGATTTAACTTTTTGTCAGTACCTACTACAGTAGCTTTTACTTTTTCCAAAAAATTGCATTAATTTACGTCTTTATCATATGTGTGTTGTCTGTGGCCTGTCGGTTGCTTGACTACATAGACTATGTCGATTCAAATTACCCGAGCTTTCTCGCGAACAAGTTCATCTATATTCGAGCCGAGCCCGAACAAAAACTTGTTTAAAAGGCTCGAGCTCGAGCCGAGCCCAAACACATGGGCCTATTCTCGAGCCCAAATCCGAACACTTGTTTGTTCGGCTCGTTTGGGCTCGTTTTCAGGCCTACTTCCAATTAATCACATTTCTTGTGCATGGTTGGATGTAGGGCTGTGCAATTTTCGGTAAACCGGTCGAACCGAACCGGTACCGAAAATTCGGTACGTACCGAATACCGAACCGAAATTTCGGTTCGGTATTCGGTACAAAGCCAATTACCGAACCAGCATAGCTTTCGGTTTTCGGTAATACCGGTCGGTTTACCGAACCGAACCGGTATACCGATTTTTTTTTTTTTTTTTTTATATCCAATTTCTGAATTATACTTGAGTAAAAATTAAAAACTAATCCTAATTTCATTCTCAGTTTATTACGGGAAAGGAAAGAAAAGAACCCTAGCAATAGCAATCAATCACCCGTGGCCTTCAATAATGCTGCCTTCTTAAAAAATTCTTCATTGTTTGATGATTGAAAATCAATTAAATTTATTTCAACATTTAATTTGTTTGAGTTTTATTTGTTTTATATAACAAATCAAAGATGAATACGATATTAGTTCTTAAAGTGTATGATCCTATTTAATTGGTTCCTCATGGTTATATGTATTTGCCAAGCATTCTTTAAGTGGGTCAGTGGGAGAGATGTTTTCCAATACAATACAAGTGGGACAATTTGCAGAGGCCAAACTTCAAGTGGGTATCTAATTGATTTCAATTCTCACATTTTATGATGTTATTAAGATTTGCCGAACAACACTTTAGCAATAATTCATCATTTAAGGCCCAACAAATCGAAAAAAAAAGCCAAAATTTTCAGAAAATTTGAAGAAATCAAAATTTCGGTTTTTTTGTACCGAATCATACCGAACCGTACCGAATCGGTAAATTACCGAACCGAACCGAAATTTTCGGTTTGGCAAACGGTACGGGTTTTCAGATTACCGAATGAACCGGTTTACCGAAAATCGGTTCGGTACGGTTCGGTTTTACCGAATGCACAGCCCTAGTTGGATGCATGGATTCCGTCAAACATGGTTAATTTAGGCTACAATTTTCCATACTTCCCTTCAGTAAATAGGGAAAAAAAAGTGAAATGCAAATATATCCTCTATGCTAGCTTTATTTATTTAGCAAAAAGAAACCTATGTTAATTTAATTACCAAAATCCCTTGTACTATTTTTATTACCAAAAGACCCCCTCCCGAGCAGGGTACATATTTGCAAGGAAAATGACCCCATAATAAAATACGAAAATACCCATATCCACCTAAAAGTTTGACAATGGTCCTCTTGTTCACCTAAAAATTGACAATAACCTCCCCATCGACTTATGAATGAATTTGAAATGGGGTTTTTTTATATAATAATAAGAACACAGGGGGACTTTTGCTAATATAAATAACATGGGTTTTTTGCTAATAAAAATAACACATGCAGGGGGTATTTTTGCATTAAATAGCTCAAAGAAAAAGCCCAAGTTCAATATTGAATGAAATTGTGATTAACTTCCAAAACATAAAATCGATCTGAGCTCTGTTACTAAAACAAAATGATCCAACATCCGTAAACTAATTAATTGTGAAGTATCATTATTTCACAAACTGAAAGTCACATATCATCTCAGAGTAACATAGCAGTTCACATTAAGAATAAGGAAGTTATTGAAACTAAAAAAATAGGAGTATAATTTAAAAAGAAATAATTATTAAAATTAGAATTAAGGGATAATTACAGGGACCTCCCCTGAGGTTTGGGGTAATTATTGGCCAATCCCCTCGCAATTTCATAATTACATCCACCTCCCCCGACGTTTCGAAAACCTTACATTTTGATGTGAAATGACCATATTGTCCTCATCAATTTTAATTACAAAAAATCAGATTAACAAAATGTCCTATTTACCCTTGCAAAATTCAACTTTGAATAAATATAAAATATCATATTTGCACATTGATCCCTAAACTTTAAAAAAATTAATTTTATACATTAAAAAAAAAATCCCCAATCCCTAACCCCCCCATCCCCACCCGCACCACTCCCCCACCCCACCTCCGCCGTCCCCAACCCCACCTCCGCCGTCCACAACCCCCAGGCCTCGCCGTCGGCCTGGGAGGAAAAGCCAGGCCGCCGCCGGCCTGGTTCGAGCCCTGGCCATCGCCGGCCTGGTTCGAACCCAGGCCGCGACGGCCTAGGGTTAGTTCTAGCCAGGCCGGCGATGGCCTGACTTCTCCTCCCAGGCCATCGGCGCGGCCTGGGAGGAGATTTGCTTGGTTGGGGAAGGCGAGTGCGGGATTTCGGACTGGTGGGTGCGGGGTTGGGGTTGGGGTCGGGGACGGCGGGTGGGGTTGGGGACGGTGGGTGGGGGTGGTGGTGGGGGTTAGGGAGGTGAGGTTTTTTTTATTTTTTTAAAATAATTTATTTATTTATTAATATTAGTAAATATATAAATAAGATATAATTTTCGATTTTATAGTAAAATATTTTATTTAATATTATTGTATATAAGTACGAAATATTAAAAAAATTATGATTTTATAATAACTATTTTACTGAATTGAGTATTTTTAATTTTTGTAAAAAAATTATTGATTTCATAATAACTAATTTATTAAATCTATTTTTAATTTTTTTTAAAAATTATCGATTTTTTTTAGTTAAAAGTTTAAGAAAATTTTCGTAAACATGTGAGCATTTTTATAATGTCTAATAATTATTGTTCAAGTTTTTTCTTCTTCTCATGATTAAACGTAATTCATTCATTTGTCCTTGTACTTTAATTATGATTTTTTTTGAAATTATTAAAATTACGGGTTAAATGTGAAAGGTGCATGTATTTACATTTTTATTTATATTCTACAATGTTTTTTTCTTATCATTAACCATAATTTATTTACTTTTTCATGTACTTTAATTGTAAAAACATTCATGTGTTATTATATTTTTATTTTAAGAATACATATACACTAATAAACTAATTATAAGTTTCATGTAAATTTACAACATTTGAACCCATACTTATACATATACATTACAAAGAAACCCTTCCTATGCATCAAACATAGCAAGGGTATAACTGTCCAAAAAAATTGCTACAGTAAACTGAGGGGTAAAATAGGAAGTTCAATAAAAATTCGGCGATGACGTCATCAAAATGTAAGGTTTTCGAAACGTCGGGGGAGGTGGATGTAATTATGAAATTGCGAGGGGATTGGACAATAATTACCCCAAACCTCAGGGGAGGTCCCTGTAATTATCCCTAGAATTAATCTAAAATTCCTGCAGTTCCTTGAATATTTACCATCACTCTATCTGCACAAAAAAATCATCATTGAACAGTCGTGATCAGGAATTTAAGACTTAATAATTATCTTTGTACCAATATCCAAATAAAGGAAATGAAATTAACCTTTAAATTTATTTTCCTTCATCACAAAAATGACCACAATGAACCAATTTCTTAACAATTAATCAAGAAAAAAGAAGAGAAAAGATTACCAGTGGTGAATAGAACACTGGTTTGGGGAGGAATTAATTTTAAATTCGCAGCAATTAATGTAAAAATTGCATTGAATGGGGTATCCTCTGATGCGTATAATCTGTTTCTCGATATTTCACAAAAAGAAATTAATAATTAAATACAAGTATATTATATGTTCTTCAATTCTGTGTTAATACTAGATGATGGAGTAATATAATACATTCAGAAATGGCTTCCAAAAGAGGAGGAGGAAGTCTGCATATATGTACGATCAGATTCGTGACGAGTTATATTGAAAAATAATTTTCGGTCACCTCCGCCGCCGACGGCTGCACCGCTCGCCATTTTCTTTCACTTTCAAAACTACTTTTTCTGTTGACGTAACCGTTTTTCTTATCTTTTTTGTTTTTGTGAAGGAATAAAAGAAGTTGGTTTCATTGTTTATGTACTGTTTAACAGTTTATACATACAAATAAATCGTAACAAACTACTTTAATTTTTATTTATATATAAATAATAATGATATATATATTTAATTAATATAATAAATAAAAAATTACTATTTCGGAAAAGCAATACAGATTTAAAATTATAGTCATACTCTATATTTTGGAATTCGTGTAGTTTTATAATTTGAATTTGGACTTTTTGCTCGATAAAAATATTTTATATTAAATTTGATTTTTATATTGTAACGGACAAATCCAAAATTATTGGGGACCTGAAAATACATTGAAGATTTCTACAGGAAGTGCAGATCATTTTTTTTAGAATTGGCTTTGGACTCTCATATTTGAGAGTCCAAAGTTAAACATTTAAAAATTGGATAAGTTTTCAAAGTTCCATTGGAGTTGAATTTTTTGGAGAAACTTATAAATTTTCATATTATTTGAGTTATAAGGATTCCCGTGGAGATGGCCTAATAGCATCAACATATAAGAAACAAAGTTTTTGTTAAATCTTGACTCTCATGCATGTATTAAAGTTTTGTTTTTGATATATGTTTCGACCAGCTAAATTATAAAAAACTTTTCGAAAATGTTTCGGAAAAACTAGGAAAAATTATGAAAAAAGTTACTAAATTAAATAAAATAGATAGTTACAAGGCTAATATAGAGTTTCGAATACACCATTTTCGTTTCGATTGATTCAAAAATAGTAACTTTTCGATGTTTTCAACAAAAATGATGAATATTTTGATCCATGATCTCGTCATCTTTGGGTAAATTACACGAACTACCACCGTACAATGCACAAAATTTTCCATGGGTTAGGTTTATTACATCAAATCTCCTTCTTTTTTCATAAATTTTGTACAAAAGCATCTTTTCGTAACTAACACCGTTAGTTTTTCAAATCAATTATCATTTTACCTTCATTATTTAACCTTATTTACATATTTATTAAAATAGTTTATTTGTATAAATAATAAAATAATCTATACTTATAACATTTTAAAAATATAAAATATAAAATATGTAAAAATTACTAAAACTATGCCGTGAGGTTTAGTGTAATTATATGAATCACACTCCATTTTTTAGAAACTACTTAGACTATCCCTGAGTTAATTGACTCATTACAGTTACTCCCTTACGACGTTAATTTTATCGGAAAAAAAAAAAACTTTCAGAAATATCCTTGGTTACTATCAAAAAGTCACAAACCTCAAGGATGACAAACCGATTTAATCCGTTTTTTCACTTGTTTCACCAATCTTTCAATCAATTTCAACCATTCTTTTCTTCGATTGAACCCATTTTCACATATTTTCACAAATTTCACTCATTTTTTGACATCGAATTATTTTCTTATGTGGTACCCGAGGTTAGTTTGTAATTCAATTTTTTTTTGATGAAATTAACATCGTAAAAGGTAACTATAATAAATCAAAGACACTTTGAGTAATTTTTCAATTATGAAAAATGGTTAGTGGAAATACACTAAACCTAGTTTGAGCAATTCCTTAAAAAAAAATCCACATACCATTAGGTTTGGAATTCAGCCTTAAAAGTAAAATTATCGGGAACTTATAGGCCTTCGGGTTCTGTTTAGTATATGTGGCCCGGCTCATAGCCCACAGCAATTAATTACGAAAATTCTGTAGATTTAGGCCAGCTTGGTTGGGATTTCTAACACAATTTTTAGAAATTTAGTTGATTTTTATAGATGTCTCGATTTCTCGCAGTTGAAAAAATATACAAAAGTCTAACTGATAATTTTAGAGATTGTGGAAATTTTAGAACAAATCTACATAATTTTTTTAAGAGTTTTCAGTTTTATAGAAATAAAAGAAGCATGGTAAGTATAATTATATTTGTATACTTGTGGAGTTAATTAATTATCTGCATCACGGAATAGTTGATAAATTATTGCTATCATGATGCATGGTGTGCGCGCGATCATATATAAATTTGTTAAGGCACGTAAATTTCAATATTTGTAAATTAACAACATGATCATGGTAATCTAAGTTGTGTAATCATAAATCGAAATCTAAAAAAGGATTTCAATAATAAGAATTGAGCTGTAAACCCTCTTATTATCTTGGCCTATAAATGTATCTTGGTCACAGCCTAAAATAATATCATCACTTTTTTGGCCAACTTGCAAAGTCTATCTGTTTGTCTTTCATTTAAGTTTCTTTGAGAAAATAGAAGATGGATTCATCACAAAGGAACAACGCTTCACACAGCAATTTGGTAGTGTTTTATTATTATTATTATTATTGAAAGAAATAAGAATTTTGGGGTTTTAATTGTAAATGTTTTATTGGTTTACTTTTTATACACAAGTCTCATTTAACAAGAAAGTAAGAGAATGCATGATACTCTAACCGAGTAACCGTGCATGCACACTTTTCTTAATCTTGCACGTACACTTTTTTTAAATATAATCTTGGTTTCTCTGGTCTTGGTATTCTTTTCTGGTAATTTATTCTTGAGGTTTT
>JAYDYQ010001690.1:0-25218 GCA_034814905.1 Penstemon davidsonii
AAGGTCCATCACGCAAACAGTGACACCGAAGCTTAGTTATTTGAGCGAGGTGTGTGGGTGAATAGTGAAGTTTAACACATGAACAAAAAAGAGTCCATCCCAGAAGGAGATGACCCATATTAACTTAGGGCTTTGATATCATATAAAAACACCTAAATTGGGTTTAGTCCATCTAAATGAGTTGAATTTAATTTACCTCAAAAGCTAGCTCAAAATGTGAAAATTGCGCGGTCAACACCTTATAATAAAGAATACTTAGTCTTGATATTCAATCAATAAGCCACTTTTTTAGTCACAACAAGAGGATCCCTATCGAAAACCAAAGATTATCCAAATACTATATACTAATACTTGTAGTGATTGTATAACGAAAACAAAATAGATTTTTCTTGTTAAATCGATTTATATAGTGAACCAGATGTTGAAAATGCACGGGCGTTCTTAATTATAAGCTTTAAAATTTAAGATTTCTAAATAGTATCATACAATCTTAATAATCAATGAGGTATTTCTATTTTCACATTTTGTTACAAAACCTTTTAATGTTAACGATTTCTAAACGATGACATATATACACGAGGAATATAAATTAAAGACAATTTATTTTTTTATTGTAATTAGGTGGTGCATGTGCTAAACTTTATAGCTACAAGATTAAGAATATATATCATGCTATGAGAATAACACAAGAGAACAATTATTTCCTTTTTATTATCTTTCGTATTGGGACAATCAAGTAATATCGCTTAATACACCTTATCTAGTCTACATTGATGGTTTGCACGAAGACAACCTTTCATGTTGGGGCTCTTCTTATAAGTACGATTAATACACCTTAAAGTAGATAAAAAAAGATAAAAGTTGAACTTGGTTTGTAAATTGAAAATAAAAAAGGGATTAAGCCTCATTTTTCTTTATATTAAGCCACATTTTGAAGGAAAACACGGCAAACAGTGTTTACCGAGATACACTAAATCAACTAGGAGCAATTGGCTTTCAACTTTCAAGCATACAAATTTGAAGTACAAAATATGGATTAATAAAAAAAATAGAATGTGGTGTAAGAATATTAAATTGTTATTTGGAAATAGTAATAATAAACTTGATTGAAATATATGAATTACAACTAACAAAATGCTAAAATTTATTGATGAATATAGTCTGCTCTCTCCTCCCCCCCCCGCCCCCCCCAAAAAAAAAAGAATAAAGAAAAAAAAGAATTGGCATGCATATAAATTGAAATTACCTTAATGAAAGAAAAATTGATTTAACTTATCAAAACAACTAAACTTTCTTCTCTTTTTCACATTATATTCTTTGGATTTTAAATTTTAGTAGCTACATATACTAAAAAATTAAAACAACCACAAATTATAATATCCAACTTTAGCATTGGTCACTTCTTCATATACTATATTAAATTAGAAAATCGTAAACCCCCCAGTGCAACAAGAGTGTAAGTACTAGTTCAGGGGGAAAATGCAACTCGGCTATAAGTTCAGGGGAAAGAGTGCAATTTTTGCAATAAATTATAATTCTATGTGCAAAAAACATGGAGTTATGATAATTTTGTGTAATTGAAATAAGATATATAATACAAAAAAAGCAAAAACTATAGCACAAAATTAACAAATATAAAATTAATATAAATATATTATTTGGACATTACAAAGTGGGAGATGGTCAAACATACACTACACTTTCATGTTTAGGTTTATCTTGCAAGTTTTGTAAAATCGTGAATTTTCTAGTTGATAATTATAATTTGAAGAATAAAGAGGCTTATTAATTAAAGAAACAAAGTAGTACTATCAATCAGAAAATTGCGCCTTTTTCTTGAACTTATAGTCGAGTTGCACTTTTCTCCCTGATTTTACACTCTTGTTGCACTTTTCCCCCTGAACTTACACACTTGTTGCATTTTTCAACCTGAAAATTTGTGCTGCAATTCCCCCTGAACTCTTTTGCAGGAAAAGTTGTTGTAATATAGTTCAAGGGGAAAAGTGCAACATTAGTTGTAAGTTCAGGGTGGACAATGCAAAAAAATAAAGTTCAAGGGGAAGTGCAACTTTACTATAAAGTTCAGAGACAAAGTGTGTTTTCTCATATTAAAATGATGTTTGATAAGTTTTTGGCAATTTGCACTCTTGAATTATGGATTTTGACCGGACTTACAGTATTTGACACTTTGCATCATATTGTGTGATTTGGTGAAAAAATTCATTGATTAAAGAATAGAATATTCATTTTGAATATTTTTAAAAATATAAATTTTGGTACTTTGCATCCTTAAAATATAATTTTTGCACTTGTCCCCCCAATCGAAAATTAGACCATTCAATTCCCACTTCGAATTTGATAACTGCAAGAATGTTGAATTACAATCAATTCAGAAACTTGCTCATATTATTATTGCAATTTTATTGGGCAATTTGCACGTCGATAGCGTGAAAAACTAGTAAACAGTGCCATTCAAATTAATTGGCCTTTCTCTTCTGTCCAACCGCCATCAAAACGACATCGTTTCAAGAAGATGATTGCATTTTTTGGCCAATCCTGCACTATTTGGGATGTTTTGCGGCTTGCCACCGTCTTCATCACTGATTTGAATATTTCATTCATTTTTTGGTAATTTTAGCTGCTGTAAATTAATTTCCTTTCTTTTTTAATGAAACGGGAGAAAAACAGATTTAATTCTTTAATATTTCCTTGGATTGTTCTTTCTTTGGAATTATATTTAGCTATGTTTTGATGCAATTAGTTGTCAAAGAACAGTTACCTCAATGAAATGCGAAAACACTCTTCATGATTTGCCTAACCATCAAAATCTCATGTGTTATATTTATTAGCAAGAAAACCACTTCCAAGCCAAAATGACAAATATAAATATCAATTGCCAACTTTGAAAATTTGTAATAATCCAGTGTTCACATTAAAAAATTGAGCAAGCAAAACACAAGGGTTGTTCTTGTTTTTGCGAAAGCTCCATTTTCCTTGGTTCTATGCGATTTGATCTCTTCACTTGAAATTTCCTTTATGCTTAAGCAATTTTCCATGTTTTCCCGCAGATTATTTCATGGGTTTTCGTAATTTTTATATCATTTTTTTTTTTGTTTTCCCATGCTTATTAATGCTACATAATTTACGTGTTACGCCGGCCTCTGTGTCTTATGTTGTCATATAATCTCTTTTGTTTTATGGTCATTTCAATGAATTTGTTGGTACATATATTATTATAGAGACTTTTATTGTGAGAATGATTGTTTATATCATTCATTCATGTCTTGAAAATTATACCTGATATATCAATGTATTTATCTATCAGGTATGATGAGATGAAATCTAAGTATACATACAGTGACAGTGCAATTGGGGTACGTACATTCTCAAACATTTACTAAAAATCAGTTACCTAAAAATAAAAGACATATATATACTCCATTAATAATAAGTGGTTAATTACAATGGTATAATAAATAATAGACTTTCCTAGGCCTAGAAACTAAATTAAGTGGTTTGGTTTTCAATTAAAACAGTAAACTAATTAAATTTATAATTTAATTAACTACATATATATCTAGCTAGCCACGAACCTTTCTTTCAAGATGATGAATCAACTTGGACAATTTGGTCATCGTACTTGAAATGGCAATCCCAACGGTTGTTTGAAGAACCGGAGAAGGACATCGGGATTCAAAAGGACCGGAAGGTGCGTCAAATGGAGTGGGGACGGAAGGCACATAAATTGGAGGAGTAGGCACATGAATCAAGGGCATAGTGTATGGCATTTGGCCGGCTATATGGCTATGTTGATCATGGTCTAACTCATCAATCATATTATTCAACATAATAATGCCAATGATCAAGCAAACAAGGCCAAAACAAAACTCAAGAAAAGCTTGAAACGGTAGATATAACTTCAAGCCATTTCTCGAGACATAAGCATACCACCTCTTGTTCGAACTCCAGAATACTTCCTCCTCTTTTTATTTCCGCATATATTTCCCACAATAATATGCATAAAGAGATGACATGCAATATTACCCCATAAAAAATGTAGGCTATGTTCTCCTTATGAGCCGTCTCAAGACCCAACACGACAATTGAAGAAACGTAGCTGAAAATGAAGCTATGAAGTTGAACTACAATTAGAGAGAATAATAAGAATTAAAATGGAGTGTTTAGTGAAAAATTGAAATCTAAACAAAAATGAAATTTATTCAATTTTAATATATATATAGGTCACAAACAATGTAATAGAAAAACATACCAACATCATCTTGACAGTAGCCATTGATGTCTTATTGGAGAAGATAAGAGTAAAAGAGTGATTTTTTGCTACAAGATGTGGATTGAGTGTGTGAGGAAAATGTGAAGATTGAAGTTGTGTTTATATATATACAAGTATTTGCTTTGAGCCAAAAGCAAAATTACCTTATGTGCTTTGTTTAATTGAAAAAAAAAAAAAACCGTGTTTTTATTAGCAAGAGCCTCTTTGTGTTCCTTTTTATTAGCAAAATAAATTTTAAACAAGAATCCATATGAAATTCCTACAAAAATCATAAAGAGGTTATTATCAATTTTTAAAGTTAACAGAGGGGTTATTGAATTTTTTTAAAGTTACAGAGGGTTATTGTAAAAATTTAAATGAAGTACATGTGTGTTTTTGCATCTTTTGGTGTGAGTATAGTTATCATTTTGGCTTGGGAGGGTATTTCTTGCTAATAAAATTTGTTTTTGCATTTGAAGCTTAATATATTACTATAATTTTATGGCTTGAATATAATTTTAAAAGGAGTTAACACATTACACATGCATGATCACAATACGTCATTTAACCAAAAAAATTGCATTGTAAAGTTTGACTATGAAATAAAAGTTATGTTTCTTTATTTAGTAGAACATCTGTAGAAAAGCAAAAGAATCAGATGTTAAAAAGAGATGCAAAAGATATACAAAAAATTTGTTGAAAACATACTCTAAATGCTCCTTAAGTCCTTATCATATTGTATTGAAGTCTAAAAAAAATATTATAACAATTAAAAGACCTAATATCAAATTAAATATCTTTTTAGAAACTTCTAAAATTAATTTTATTTAATTTATAAAATTTAATTAATAGTTAGTCACGTTCACTATATATAGAGATCACATTATTAATATTCTTCCAATTGTCACTCATGATATTGTAATGTAAGAACTCAGTTACAAAAGTTTTTACATGCATATCATTCTAATAAAGTGTTATTGAGTTGAACTCAAATCTAATTAGCTTTGAAATCGTCAAACAAAAAATATCGCTTAAGTTTCTCTGATATGTATAGTGAAATATGCTCAAACACATTTTTATTAGATAACCTCGAGATCAACTATCGAATAACTTTTTAATTTTTAATTTTAATAATACGAGAAAAATATAATTAGAAAATATCAACGAAATCCGTGCAAAATGATTCCTAAAATATTCTACACATACTATGATATTGGTGAGATTGAAACTATAATCTTCTTACATTTTATTTTCGCTTTTAATTTAATAATAATAAATAAATAAATAAAATTATATCTATCTTGATTATGTGAAACAACTATATAATATTATGGCTAAAAAATGTTTTGATGAATGTTCTTAGTTAATGAATTTAAATTAGCTAAAACAAGTTGGAGAAGAATCAATATTTTTTTATAGTAAAAGTAGAATCAACATGGCTCAATTCAGTTTGCATAAAAAAACTATGTCAGAAATATAAATTGTAAACAAAATAATACCACAAAGGGAAAGTTTATTATTATATTTTCCAAAAATATAAGAAAGAAAGGGTAAGTACATATATTATTTGATATACACGCAAAGGATGAAAAGTTTTCTGCATGCATATGTCCATACTTGACCATAATGAAGACATAGACTAATTACAGTAAAAGAATAAATAACTATCTGAATGCATTGCTTGCCCAAATTGAAGAAAGTGATTCAGAATAGTAATTATGAACACCATATTATAATCAAATCTATGTGATGTCTTCACTATAAAAATTGCAATGGTTAATTCGAGTGGCTATGTGAAATGAATTATATTACTATATCATTTAGTAGAACATTTCATACAAAAATAAGAAAGGAGAATTAAATGTTAAATTATAATGTAAAGGATTTTGTAAGATAAATGGTAAACACCATTAATGGTCTTCTTTATCGTTAACTTTTTACAGAGTCGTTCATTTTAAGGTTTTTTTCCACGTTAGTTCCTACTAAGAGTTATTTGTTTCACTTTGACCCTTTTCAGGTTGAGCTAGCACGAGTCTGCATGACGGATCTGATGTCACGTGACCTGCAATATATGTTTTATAAGGGACTTAAGTGTAACACTATCATAGCAAACTAACAAAAACACCCCCACGTGCAGGTCGCTGGACATCGAAGCCTCTGTTGCTCAGCCTGAAAAGGGCCAAAGTGAAACAAATAACTCTTAGTAGGGACTCCCGTGGCATAAAAAAAAACTTATGAGACACGACTTTGTAAAAAGTTAATAATAAGGACAACCATTAGAGGTGTTTACCAAAGACAAATATATTTAAACTACCAATATGTTAAAAGTCCTTGAGAAATCATTTACAATTACAAGTTTCATATCAAAATGTTTGATTAATTCGAAACACTACTTAGTTTTACTCAGTTACTGAATCCATATAAACAAAGTATATATTTTCTGGAAGAAAATGTGAATTATATATGACAACAGAATATTGATTGATTATAAATCGGATAAATTGTAATAAATAAATAACTAAGGAACTATTAACAAGCTAGACAAATACCATTTCAATTGTAAGTTTTTTTTTTTTTTTTTTTTTTTGGGATAAATCCTTCGTCTGTAGTAAGAAGCTATATAAACAAGTACTGATTTATGCGAGTAGTGTTTCATTTTAATAAGGAAAAGGATTCATTTGACCCTATTATGCAATTTACTCCCCCTTAATATATTTCTAATGTGCATTATATTACGTCCAATTATTTTCAGTTATAACGGGAGGATAAAGTATCTTTGAGAAACAATACTTGCACAAACACGAATTTTTGTCTGTCAGAGAAAACCTCAGACCTTGCCAATACTAAAAGAGGAACTGCAATAAGAACGCCTCTACATCCACGATGTGAAACTAGTATAAAATGAAATAATTAGCCAAAAATCCATATATTTATATCAAGAGAGATAATTAATATGTGTGGTTAAACCATGCTTGTAAAATCAGCTAATTCAAAATACTTAAGCTAATATATATTAATAAAATGAGTGAATAAAGTATTTATTAACAATCAATGCGGGATTTAGAGAGGGGGCAAGGAGGGGCTATAGACCCCCTCATATTTTCTGGATTAAATAGGAGTATTGATTAAATTAGTCGGTAATAGTGTGAAAGTAACGAGTAGTGGCGGAGCTAGACGGGTTTTATTGGGGGGGGGGGGGGATTTTTTCGAGCAATGCATTAAATAAAGATAATAATAAGAAAACAATATTAAAAACAAAATAAAAGATCGTATTATTTTTACAATATTAATAAAGATTTTTGTTGAAGCGATACACTAAATAAAGAAAATAATTAGAATAAAAGCTAAAAGAATGATAAATATTGAGATTAAGAGAGAAAGAAAAATGAGAAGAAAGACATAAATATTGATTAAGAGAAAGAGAAAATAAAAGAATGCATAAATATATATATAGGGATAACAAAAGAAAGATTATAAGAGAGTGTGGGAGGCAAGATTCGAACCATTATCTCACTTGGTATTTCAAAATGATTTAACCAGTCCACTAGTAGACATAATTAATATATATCTAACTACTAAAACATATTTAAAGTCAACATTCGCCCCCCAGTTTAGCACCGCCACTGAGCATGAGGTTCTTTTTTTCCTTCTCAACATTATTTTCAATATTTTATGATTCATTAATAATAATAATATTTTCAATATTTTATGTAAAAAAAAAATCTTCAAAATAATATTTCAATGTTTTATGTGTTTTTAGTAATTTTTTTCTTCTTAATAATATTTCGATATGAAAGTGTTTTTAAAATTTTTTTCCTTAATAATAATTATAAAAACAATATGAACTATCATTGTTTTAGTAGTTGGGTTTTATTTTTTCTTTATTCAATATACTTATTTGAATATAAAATTATCAATAATTATAAAAAGAATACAATCTTTTATTTTCTTTATAATACAGTTTTCTCGTTTTAAGGGGGTATCACATATGTAATGCAAAATCACCCCTTGAGTATAAAAAAGATCGTGTTATTTTTATTAGCAAAATCCTGTGCTTATTTTTTATTAATAAAAAAAATTCCTCCCAAGACGAAATGATAATTATACCCCTTACTAAAGAATGCAAAAGCACCCCTCTTAACCTAAAAAGTTATCAATAACCCCCCTCCCTCCCCTTACTTTAAAAATTGGCAACACCTCCCTCCACCTTCACTTAAAAAAATGACAAAAACCTCCTTATTATTTATGAAGGAAATATTCAAATGAATTGTTTTTGTTAAAGAAAAAAAAGAAGACGAGGGAATGAGGGATTTTACATACTATCTCGCTTTTTTTACTTTTCAGCGCTTTTGTTAGTTTTCGCTTTAGCAGTTAGGTTTTTACATATAGACAGAGAGACGACACAATTCTCTATTCTGTTTAGTTAAGTCAATTAAATGGGCCTGTGCTGATGACCTAGTAGGCCCGCATGAGGAGGAGGAGGAATGGGCTATATTTGTGGGGAACGGGTTCTGGGATATGGGCTTTCTAGGAATTGAATTTAATTAGACTTAATCTTCTTTCCAATTGGCCATTATGATTTCATCGTTAATTTGGAGTCATCTTAATACATTTTATTACAAAAAATTATAAGGACGATAAAATCGTAAGTTCCTCCGAAGTATTTCTTAAATATAATTATAATTGTTCACTACTGCAGAAAGGTAAAAGCTAAACACCAAATTAATATTGTTGGTACCGAAACCTAACCTTAAAACCAACTTTTGGGGAGAATTGGACCAATGAGTATATAGATATTGATTGATAAACAGAAACTCTTGCAGATGATGTTGATAAACAAATTGAAAGTTACTCTTCTTCTTTTTTCCTTCAATTTTTTTTTTACACTCCATTAAGAGTTATAACACCATAAGCTTGCATCAAAATATTAATACGAGTTGTAGAAGGTTTTTTCTGAAAAAAGAAAAGAAGAGTTCTAAAAGGTCTTTTATAATCTGCCAAGTGGAGGTGGAGGCGAAGTTGATTTGATTTGTTATCCTATGCATTATTATTGGTTACAGTCACAAGGAAAAGGGATTTCTTCCACTCTGACAATTGTTCATTTCACCTCATTGCTTTCGTCACGCAGGTAACACTAATTATCTTTACAGATTTATCAAAATTGCATAGACCGACTTTATATATACAACTTCAATAAATTTCGTCTATGTAAGAATTTTTTGATTACTTCTCAATCAAAAGTTATACTCAAATACAATTTTTATATAATTATTTTCGTGCGGCCAAGTCAAGTTCAAGAAGAAGAAAAATATTCCAAAAGGAACCCAAGTGAAGAAATAATTCTAGAGCCATGCACATACATGAACGTTATAAATTAAAATTCAATTAATCTAGAATTATCAAAAAAAAAATTCAATTAATCTAAATAAACGATAAAAGCTTAGTCAAATTAGAAACTTTAATCCAAATATGTCATGGTCGTAGTTTAATTACTAAAAAACAAGTGGAATGCACCTCAAAATAGACTGGTGATTGAACAATTGATATTGAATTTGAGTGAAAGTAGACTTGGAGTACATGATAACATTGTTTTAGTGAAATGACAGTTACATCATTACATATCACTGAATCAAAATATTTATTTTATTACAATTAAATTAATAAAGAAAAACAACTATCAAATATTTTATATAATTAGAAGAAAGAAGAAAAAGCAAACAAACAAACCTCGCACTATTGGATTTGATCCCTGGGGCCAGAACGAACCTCTTTGTAATTCTTCAAGTTACAAATACCTACCTTCTCCCCCATCTCCAAAAAAAATAATAATAATAATAATAACTTCAATAATTTCTTGTTCTCTGCACTTAAATGGGTGAAGTCCAATTCTCAAATTCAACAATCTTCTGCACACTTGTTCCTGTATTTTTCTTCTTCTTCGTCTTAACCAAATTGAAAAGTAATTTAAAATATCCCTCTACTCCAAGATTTCCAAAATCATACCCAATATTTGGTTCATTTTTCTCCATCTTGAAAAACAGAGACACTTATGTTCAATGGACGTCAGACATAGTGACTTCCACTCCAAATCTGACTTTCCTCCTCTACTTTGGTTTCAGCCGGAAAGTTATAATCACGGCCAACACCGCCAACGTACAGCACGTTCTCAAATCCCGCTTCCACAACTACACAAAGGAGATTTTTTCAGGAACAATTTAAGAGACTTTCTTGGAGATGGAATTTTCAATGCCGACGGTGATAACTGGAAGTTCCAGAGGCAAGTTTCCAGCCATGACTTCAACACAAAGTCACTGCGTAAATTTGTCGAACACGTGGTGGACGATGAACTATCCGATCGCTTAATCCCAATTCTAGAACTTGCTGTTGCCAATAAAACTGTTGTTGATTTTCAAGACATTCTACAGAGGTTTGCTTTCGACAACATTTGCAAGATTGCTTTCGGGTACGATCCAGAGTATTTGTCGCCATCCCTGCCCCAAGAAAAGTTTGCAGTTGCATTTGAGCAGGCGGTGAAACTCTCAACCGATAGATTCAGCTCACTTAGCCCTTATTTCTGGAAAATCAAAAGGGCTCTCAACATCGGATCAGAAAAGCAACTCAAAATCGCTATAAACCAAGTTCGAGAATTTGCGAAAGAAATTCTAAGAAACAAGAAACAAGAAAGGACATATTCAATCGAATCCGTTGATCTCCTGTCGCGATTCTTGAGCTCCGGACATTCAGACGAGGATTTTGTGGCTGATATAGTGATAAGTTTTATACTAGCTGGACGTGACACGACCTCTGCTGCATTAACATGGTTTTTCTGGCTGCTTTCTAATCACCCAGAAGTTGAATCTGAGATACTGAGGGAGATTGGAGAGAAATCGGAAGCACCGGCATATGATGAAATGAAGGACATGGTTTATACTCACGCTTCGCTCTGTGAAAGCATGAGGCTTTATCCACCAGTTCCTGTGGACACAAAAGCAGTTGTGAACGATGACGTTTTGCCTGATGGGACAATAGTGAAGAAGGGTATGAGAATAAGTTACCATCCATATGCAATGGGGAGGGTGGAGAAGGTGTGGGGGAAAGATTGGGCGGAGTTTCTTCCTACTCGTTGGCTTGAACGAGAGGCGGAGGGTGAGAAATGGAGTTTTGTAAGTCGAGATTCGTATACTTACCCGGTGTTTCAAGCCGGGCCTAGGATATGTCTTGGGAAGGAAATGGCATTCTTGCAAATGAAGAGGGTGGTTTCCGGTGTTCTGCGCAAGTTTAGGGTGGTGCCGGAAGGAGGGGAGCCGCCGGTATATATATCGGACTTGACGGCTAAGATGAAGGGTGGTTTCTCGGTGAGGATTGAGAAGAGGAGAGTTAGTTAGGCCATCTCCAACCCGGAGGGCTTTTCACAGCCCAGGGGTGTCAATCTTCACCCGGGTGAATCTACACCCCCCTGAGCACCGTCTCCAACCCACAGGGCTATCTCCTCCAATTAATTAAAAAAAAAAACTTCCCCACTCTCACCTGTATTATCTATAATAATAACAATAATACGGTTAATAATAATAACAATAATAAGGTTAATAATAATAATAATAATAATAATAATAATAATAATGTTACATCTTTAATTTAAAATAAATTGTTATTAAACCTTACACAACTTTTATAATTAAATGTATTTTCCATTTCTAGTTAATTAAATTAAACAAGATATTGTTAAATTCGTAGTTAATTTTTTCAATCTTTAATTTTTTTTAATTTAATAAAAAATTAAAAAAAATATAAATGCACCAGGTGGCGCCAAGTGGCACCACCTGGAGCACTGTTTGGAAGGGACGCGCTGTGATGAGGGTTGTGGCCTGGGCAGCCCAGGCCACATCCCTGGGTTGTGTAAATGCACATCCATGGAGGGTTGGAGACCATCCAAGACTGTGCATTTGGGCCATCTCCACCCACCTCCTTTGGGTTGGAGATGGCCTTAATGACCCTCTGGACTAAATCTAATTTATTTATTTTGTTTTTATTTGGGAGAATTGTAATTTTTCATCAAAAAAATTAATGCTTAGATGTCATGTTGTGATTTAATTTTCTTTGAGTGTCTTCTTTGTTCTATCTCCGTTTCCTTCAGATAAATCGAAAACTCCAGAGTAGATCTTCCCACGGGTCAAAGCAATTGGTCAGTTTGATTGATACTACTAGCCTAGATCAACCTTTCTCTAATCTTCAACTTCTCCAAGACTAGTGTTGCTCATTAATTTGCAGCTCCAGGACTCCATCTTTTAACAATTTTTGAGAATATGCAAATTTTTATACATACATACATATGTAGAGCATATTTCTACAAGAAAGAAACCACACACATGTTTAACTTGTGTTCAATCGTTCAACATATACATTAAACTGATTAACATGTATAGAATATATAGCACTAAAGTCACTAAACCAATCTTGGATATTGATGAAAGGGATATTTGTATTATGTACTACAAGTTTAATCTTTTCTTCATCACAGACTTGAATAGCAATTTTAAAAGCTTGTAGATGATTCAAACTCAAATTATTTTTTTAGACAATGGTAATCATCATGTTATAAATAAATTACTAAAATATGTAAAGGTTCAAGCTAGAATCACTTTTAATTAATTAAAAAATATATATAACTTTTAAGTTATCTAAATCTTAATAAATGCGTCACAAACAATAAATATCTCTTCCTGAAACAAATATCAGTAATAATTTGTCTAAAATCAATTACTATGATTTCTATGAATAATGATTTCACATTATTTTCACTATATCTATTTTTGTAACGAAAAATTAGCATTAAAAAAAAAAAGGACTCACGTTTCCTTTAGATTGACAATATCACCCTTACTAACGCCAAGTGGCGTGGTAGGGGCAATGACGGAATTCGAGAAATAAGGGAAGATTGGAATAAGAATGGTATGACCTAAATACCCTCTTTCTCAATCCTCCGCCTTTCGTATTTGACCATCGACATCTCCGATACCTCGTCTCTGCCCCTCAAAATTTTCTGAGTCTCCTCTGCCCTTCAACTTTTCAGGTATTTTCAATTCTCTCCCTCTCTCTTACTTTTAAACAAACAAGTTTTAGACGCCCGCCAAAAAAATCAAATTATCTCCATTTCTTTTCCGATTGTTGTTTGTGTATAAACCCTAAATTTCCTTTTTCTTCGTTGTTTAATTTAACCGCGATTGGCTTTTTTCTTCTCTTCTCCTGCCCCTCTCTGCTTTCTTTCCGAATTTGATGTATTCGAGGATTTTTAATATTTTGAGCAGAATTAGGGTTTATGTGATGGGATCTGTTATTCCTTGTTATATCGACTGAGTGTATGCTTGTTGCATTTATCGCTCTGTTTGTTTGATTAGATTATGTTTGAATCTTGATTTGTTCCGTTTGTACTCTTCGATTCCAGTTTTGTTTGTCTGTGTTGGATGGGTTTTACTGGTTTTAGGGGGTTAATGTTTTCTGTATGCCAGTTTTTTTGGAATAAATTCGAGCTCATGTGTTTGTGATTGTTTATTTATGTTATTAATTGAGTCTAATGCCATAGGAAAGAAAGAAGAAAGATGTAATAGAATTAAAGTATTTTAAGCTAATATGTATGGTATTTTTTGTGTTGATAAGCTGCTGTGATTTATTGTTCTGGATATTGAATGGAAGCAGGTTGATTTAGAAGGCCTGAGGAAAGTCTAAGATTCCAGCTAGTTTTGTGGAATAAATGGCGAATCAGGATCTGTTAACAAGTCAAAGTACAGAATTGCCCTCAGTTCAGCATCCGCATTTTGGTGTTAGGCATAGCCATAACCTGGTGAATGGGCAGAGTAGTTCCTTCGAGACATTGGCACAAAACCACGTGCCTCATATGGATGGAAGACCAGTAGATGAGAATGACATAGGTTTAGGACAGAGTATTAGTCGTGGTTATTATCTGGCTCCGGCCATTGACCATGAAATGGCTCCTCCATGTGGTCAAGAGGAATTTGATCAAGGTAGTGAGTGCGAAAGTAAGTATGATGTGGCTGATCATAATGCGTTAACTGTTTGTGGAAATGGAGAAACAGGAATCAATCAAGATGACAGTGATACAGACAACCATGATAGACAATTGGCTCTCATGTCACAGGATGATGAGTTGGGTTTCGCAGAGAATAATGGTTTGGCTGTTCTGGATAACCATGAGATTGATGAAAACCTGGAGATTATTGTCCATCAGAACCCTGACATGGATACTCCCTCTGCAACTCATCTTTCTGTCCAGCAGCCTCAATATGTGATTACTTCTCCTATCGTTCAATGTCGAACAGTGATTCCTGCTCCTATGCAAGAAATAGCTGTTGGGCAAGAATTCCCTGATGTACAAAGTTGTCGTAGGGCATTAAGGGACATGGCAATTGCCCTACATTTTGAGATACAGACAGTCAAGTCCGATAAAACTCGTTTCACTGCCAAATGTTCAAGTGAGGGATGCCCATGGCGGGTTCATGCCGCAAAGCTCCCAGGTGTTCCTACATTCACCATTAGGACTATCCATCCGGAGCATAATTGTGGTGGAATTGCTCATCTTGGTCATCAGCAAGCCTCGGTTGAGTGGGTTGCTAGTTCTGTGGAACGACGACTTAGGGAAAACCCGCATTGCAAGCCAAAGGAGATACTGGAGGAGATTCATCGTGTCCATGGCATTACTTTGTCATACAAGCAAGCATGGAGAGGGAAGGAACGGTTCATGGCTTCTCTCCGAGGGTCATTTGAGGAGGATTATCGTCTTTTACCACTTTATTGCAAACAAGTCATACGGACTAATCCAGGAAGCATGGCATCAGTTTATGTGAATCCAGTGGACAATAGTTTCCAGCGCCTTTTTATTTCTTATCAGGCATCAATATACGGGTTCTTGAATGCTTGTCGGCCACTTATTGGACTCGATAGGACGATTCTGAAAAATAAGTACCTAGGGACTCTCCTCTTTGCTACTGGTTTTGATGGAGATGGGGAACTCTTTCCTTTAGCATTTGGTGTTGTAGACGAAGAGAACGACGAAAACTGGATGTGGTTCCTTTCTGAGCTGCATAGCCTTCTTGAGAGCAACACTGAGAACATGCCGAGGCTTGCGATCTTGTCCGATAGGCAAAGGGGCATTGTTGATGCCGTAGAATCAAACTTCCCCACAGCTTTTCACGGGTTTTGCATGCTTCATCTAAGCAATAGTTTCCGCAAGGAGTTCAACAATAGTAGTCTCGTCAACCTTCTCTGGGAAGCTGCAAATGCTCTTACTGTCCTCGAGTTCGAAACAAAGATTTTAGAGATAGAAGAAATATCCCAAGATGCTGCTTATTGGGTGCGACGGGTCCCCCCTCGCTTGTGGGCCAATTCCCATTTCGAGGGTACTCGTTTCGGTCATCTAACAGCCAATACTTTCGAGTCAATGAATGCTTGGATTCTAGAAGCTTCTGGGCTCCCAATAATTCAAATGATGGAGTGCATACGCCGCCAACTCATGACTTGGTTCAACGAGAGGCGCGAATCTAGCATGCAATGGACATCAGTATTGGTTCCTTTTGCTGAAAGACAAGTCTCTGAGGCTCTTGAGCGCGCACGAACTTACCAAGTTCTCCGAGCAAATGAAGCTGAATTTGAAGTTATATCTCATGAAGGAACAAACATAGTTGATATTCGTAACCGATGTTGCTTATGTCGAGGGTGGCAATTATACGGTCTTCCGTGTTCTCATGCAGTGGCAGCTCTACTTTCTTGTAGGCAGAATGTTCATAGGTTCACTGAGAGTTGTTTTACGGTTGCTACATATCGCAAGGCATATTCTCAGACAATACATCCTGTTCCTGATAGAACGCTGTGGCAGGAAATGATGTCTGGAGGATCTCAGGATGAAGATATTATTATTGTGAACCCACCAAAGTCACTACGGCCTCCAGGGCAGCCAAGGAAAAGACGGAGTCAAAGTGGAGATCAAAGTCAGGCGAAGAGAGTTGTGCATTGTAGTCGATGTAACCAGACTGGACATTTTAGAACCACATGTGCTGCACCTATTTAGATGGTTAGATTAGAGGTAAAGTTTATTGATACATCCTTGATTAGTGTAAAGAATTAAATGTTCCTCATCTGATTGTGTTTCGATTGGAGTTGACTGAAAAAAGGTGTTGGACTGGACGCCTTTGGCTTAGAGACTTCACTTCAAAATATTTTTACTCCATTTGCGATGCCTCTGAAGTTGGCAGCTTCTATCATAGAAGTGTGTCACGTTTTCTGTTACTTCTTGAAAATAATTTACGTGCTTTCTCTACAATGATTGGATATATCTTAGAAATGGGAAAACAGAAAATGAAAAGGGAAAAAAAGGAAGAAATTAGTTATGTAATGACCAAATTATAACATCTAGGACTTTTACTGGACATAAGTTTTATTATGTTAGTAATCATAAAGTGTACCATTGATATCAGATCAATTTCGACTCAGTAGAGGCAATTGTTGTGAGGGGAATTATTGATATGGATATTGCTACAATCGATCACGTGGATAAAGTATTGTACTTCTAAAGTATCAGATGCATGTCCGATGACGTATATATAAAAGTGGTATTATTCAACCTAGAAGCCAGACTTTAACTGCATAATAGCTTCATTTTTCACTTCGTCTGGATTAAGTTTGATTTTGTTTGCTCGAATTCTCAATTAAAATTTCAATAAAAGATTACAAACAATATATTTTTTCAATTTGACACCGTTAGAAACATATCAAACCATTATATTTTCTACTAACATCAAAACATTGGATACATGTTTTTGATTTATTTTTGATCTGACACCATTAATTAACATTACAAACATTATTTTCTGGATTATCACCAATAACTTGATGCCTTTTTAACTCCATTAACTTTCAATATACATATCCAATACATTACTAATACCCCTTTCAATTATCAAAAAATAGCTAGAAAAGTAGTCTGATTCAAGTATTTGATAATTCCTTTGTTTTTATGCGCGTTTCTATTGATATACACTTACTTGTCTTGGGTAATTGACATTCATGTCTAAACATTCCTGGTAACTATTTCATAATAACAGCCGTTAATAAAATGTCTCAACCCGTTTATTAAACTTCTTCGGATATCCACTTGTCTTGTCTGCAATTCTTTCGGGTCCACCTGATATTTTACATGAGTTCAAACTGATTGTAATGTCTAGAGTTTCCAATATAATGGTAAAAAACAAAAAACTGTTTTTTTACTCCCACCTAGATTTCTCAAAACCACAACGCAATACTGTCATGCAATGATTCAAACACTACTCTGGTAAACTTCATGCACATCTATCAATACAACATTAGCTAAAATCTTACTATCAGTCATTTTTATAATTTAAAAAAAAAAAAAAAAAGATGGTCAAACCAAAATTCCGGTGCTAATAACACAGTACCTCAACTCTAGTAGCCATAATTAGCACCATATACAGAGCCATAGTCTCCAGTTGGCCCATGGCCAGCTTCACCACCAGCAGCATTAGATGGTGGAGACGCATAAACTGTTGCATGGGGTGTGTAGGGATTATAGCCTTGGCTTGGTTGACCTCTGCCTGAGTTCTGCAGACTGCTTATAGCATCAGCAATAGAATTCTGCATTGTGCAATGACAAATTATACTCCATGAGAATAATTGTACACAAAGTTCTCAATCTGCAGCTTAGGAATTATAATGATTTGATATGGAAACTTAGGTCTTTTAACTTATCAAAATCTTTTGCGGCTGGAAAACTAAAAAAGCAAATACTGGCCATATAGTAACATATAGGGTTACTGAGGATTACCTGTATCAACTGTTGTGCTGCCTGGACTTGCGATGCAGAGCCATTTATTTCAACAGTCATCTCATCAGGAACACCCCTTGTTTCTTGTATGGCTATAGTTGCACCACTAGCACGTCGGATGTAACTAATATTTGCACCATTAACACCAATAACAGCATCTGCATATGATAGCTGAATTTGCATGTTTTGTGTGACCTAAAAGAGAATAAAAGAAAAAGTAAAATACTGTAGCAATTATTACTTCAAATGATGAATGAGAAAAAAGAAGAAAAGAAAAAGGTTAAGCAGCTGATTATCAACAGATTTAACAAATGCTGTCTTGACAGCTTACGTTTCAAGGTAGTGTTGCAGCAAATATGTGCACATTATTAGGACTAAACACAAAATAAGGTAATTGAACTCTTGACAGATTTAATACTATTCCAGAGTTCAAGCACCAAGAATTCTGACCTTATGCATTCAAATTAGAAATTAGTGTAACAGTCTATATTACAAACCAGTGAACCACAACACATTAGATGAAAGCTTATATATGTCTAAGATCAGCACCTTACATACCAACTTGAAGAAAATGAATCTGACATCTTCCATTTTTTAAGTAATGACAATTAGATAAACATTTCAAAGGCTATAGGATGAGAAATGAGAGTACACCTTCGCAATCACTGCTTGCTGGGGCTGCACGTTAGTTGTGTGAGCTCCTATGGACATATCTCTGCTATAAGGAGGGCCTGAGCGAGGCTGCTTCTCTAAAGGCATGTCTACTGGTGGATAGTAATTATCGTATGGGTGTGGATGAGGTGCCATAAAGGGAAGGTTGGATTCATAACCATGCCCACCAGGATTCATGAGAAAAGCTGGTGAAGGAGGTCCCAAAAATTGGGGTGGGGGCATGTTCTGGTTTGCTCTAGCAATTGACATTTGCATCTGATCAGGTAAAGTAATGATGAGCATTAGTTCAGAAGATGCTGAAGACAACAAAAATCCAGATCCAAGACTTACCAGCGTTTCAAATACTCCAACAACACTTCGATCTACTAAAAATTTCCTAAGATGGGTAGCAATTGATTCAACCGCCTTATGCACACATGCAGGCTCCCCCTGTATCTCAACTACACTATCATCTGGTAGAGCAAATGTAGGCAAGTTCTCTGCAAAGATGATTCATATAAACAATAACTAATCAATTAGCTATTAAAAAAATCATGTTTTGAAATCTGCAAGTCTGGTGATTTTCCCGCATATGAAGTCAAAAGTTCGGAAGAGCTATTATGCTTCAAAGACAAGACATAAAGACATTTATAAATATAATAACAAGATATCGATGTATACATGAAAATTCTACTTCAGAACAGAGAGATTGAGGAATCCAAAAGTTTTAGAAAATACAATTTCAAAGATACACAAATCTCTATGCCCCAGGCACTTCAATACTGATTCATATCTCTTATATTATGTGTGACACCATAAAAGCCTTAAGCAACAACAACACTCAAGCGAGCAAAAAATTACCTCCTCCAAGAACTCGAACAGTACAATGTGAGTCATCTTGAATTGACTTTATAGTGGCACCCTGCTTCCCAATCAAGCTACCAGCCTGCGTAGCTGCCACAAGAAGTCTTGTGCAAACTGTTCCACCTGATGGTGCATTAGCTGGGTCCGAGTCTGCGTCAACAATGCGGTTGTGTATCTTGAGAAGCCCATCCAGGGCAGGTGGAATCAGAAGATCTGGCTCTTCCTTTGCAGAAATCAATACCTGGTAAAAACATCATACTTTATAAAGCAGAACTATGCAATAATCCTTTCTCAAATAAAATTAAATTTCATAATTAAGACCTTGACCCTTAAAAACTAAGAAAATGAAGTTGTGATGCACCCCTAAAATCAGCACTGCAAATATTTTAATTACTTGTCAATTCCTAGACAGACACAAATGGTCTGTTGCAGAAAAGTTATCTGTTAAATTGTCCACTCAAGATCATCAACTCTATTGAAAATGACAGGGTACTTTTTACCAATCTATAGGAGAGAACAGCATTATAAGTCTAATGATGTTCAGCCTATCACACACAGTGATAGTATGATTTATAAGTCTAATGAAGTTCAGCCTATCACACTCAGTGATAGTATGATTTATACGTCAAACTCTCCTGATACATGCTTACGAGATAAGATTTTTCAAATCAATGATCTGCAAACTAATTCCACATCACAATACCTATTAACTGAACAGTCATTAACACATTTGATGCAAGACATATCCATTCATGTTACGCTAACAAATTAGCATTATCACTCAAATTTTCGACAGTAATGAATCATTGTTTCACTTGTTCTTCTCAGCATTAACATTAAATAGGTACTTGAAGATGATGGAGAATAACAAGTATATGCTCATTTTTCATCGCATGTGCTCATTCTTCATACATACCATAAGATATGCATGGGTGAAACAATTACACTTCTAAATTAAATGAAACCGCCAAATAATAGCAATTTTTATTCTTTAAGAGATATATGTCTTGAAATTAAGATATTTTTAGGCATTAGCAATTATTATTTTCCTCTTTGACAAAAGAATCTATATTGTACTGATAAACTCATGCTGCTACTGATTTCTTCTCTCCTATTTTTCATATTAACTCCGCATGGTCTTGAATAATCTTCAAGTTCTAATACTTAGTAGGAATTAATACATCTTACTGGTTCCATTTGTCCGATTATTTTTCTGTGTGGAGCTTATCAACTTTTGCAAGATATCAATCGGTTAAGTTCTGAAGTTACCAGATAAAGAGTGACGCTTCTTGGTAAAGATGACAGCACAAAAATCAATCTGACAGATAGCCAGAAGTTTCAGCACTTGTAATGCTCAAAACTCATCGTTGCAATCTGGATCTTTGATTCTTCAGATTTGTAGGCACTTGATAGATAGAAAACTTGCTTAATTCGACAGACCTGCATGCATTCACTTTGGTCATCATAATAAAGAGGATCTCTTGTTTAAATTGGTGGTTGTGATGAATATACTTCATTCATCTTAACTTGTTGCAAAATCTTTGGCATTTCACTAGTTTCATAAGTTCCAAGTGTTGCATTCTTGTTCCAAAGAGAATAAAGTGTTTGAGCCTATAATGATGATACCTTGAAAATTATGATATTTTCAACTTTTTAGCTTCCTAATTAACTCAGGCTAATCTTTTCAACTTTTTAGCTTCCTAATTAACTCAGGCTTAATGCCATTGAAAATAGTTTATGGCTAAGAGGATAGAGCTTACGTCAATTTACCCCCCCTGTGAAATGCATAATGTTCAATTTACCCCCCTGTGATTTGAAAAAGAGCACTTTACCCCCATGTGAAAATTTTAAAGGAGCAATTAACCTCCTTCAGCCAGAGACTGTAACTCATACGCCGAAATTGACAGTGGGCATGAAAATTGTTTATGTAACACAGGGGGGGTAAAGTGCAACATTTATCAAAACATAGAGGGGTAAACTGCCACATTTATCATAAGGGGATAAATTGCCACATATAAGAGGGGTAGTTCTGTCAATTCATATATTTTTATGTTTAAAAATGTCACGAAAGGCAGAGTGAAACTTTTATAAGATTATAGGGGGGTAAAGACATAAAGTTCACTTTTTCAAATCACATGGAGGTAAATTGAAAATTATGCGAATCACAAGGGGGTAAATTATCAATAACTCTAGAGGATAAAGTGTTTGAGCCTATAATGATGGTACCTTGAATTTTATGATCTTTTTCATTTTTTAACTCCCTAACATATGAAGTTAAAATAAAATGAACCCAGGCTTGATGCTATTGAAAATAGTTTCTACCTGTGGATTTGATCAGTTGCCATAGAACATGTACAATAACAATCAATAAGCTGGTTGGAGAAAAATATATGTATCTTCCTCGGTTGCTCTAAATATCTAACAGATCAATTAACTCAGTTCTACACTTCTTGCTCCTTTATATATCTAAAATTTAATATATAAGCACAAATACCATAGGATCTATGAGCCAAAGAATATGCACACTAACGAAAAGGACTACTGAGTATGTAAGGGAGTAAGCAAAAGCAAAAGCAACCACAACCAAAATGGAAATATTACAAACAGATAAAACAGAGCATGCAAGACAATTTTTAAAATTAGAACTAGCATTTTAAGCAATATGAAATTATGAACCACTTACTTAAAATTTTAAAACATTTCTAGGAAACATCAAAAGAAATAAGAGTTTGTGGCATGAAGCAAGATCCATACGGTTGACGGTATTTCATTAAGGCCATCAATAACTCACAGTTCTTTCAGTGGTCCCAGGTGGACCTTCAAGGATCTTCATCCGAGCCTTTGTCTCCTCGCACATCTTCTTAATAAATTCTCCCTTGCGTCCAATGATACCACCAACCTTTTGAACAGGAATTAACATCCTAAACACGTTCTCTCCAGGCCATCCAGGCCATTTCTTTTCTTGAACAACAGCTGAATCATTTTCAGCTTCTTGCAATTCTTCTAGAGGATGAGAGTTCTCGGGCACATTATCAATTTCTTCAATATCTCCCAAGTCCTGTTCCTCAAAATTTTCCTCTTCCATTTGCTGAAATTAGAAGTTTAGGAAGATAGTCAGGCAAACATTCAACAACACAAGAAAATCATAAGTCAACTATCACATCCATAATAATAAAAATAAATAACTTACACATGATATGAGTACATGAACTGAAAACACAAATGTTGTGAAGTAAGCACATGTACAGAAATGACAAATGATATGAAATACATGAACAGAAAACTGAAAACGAAATACATCCACTCACACAATCTCTATATTATTAAGAAGATTATCTAAGTTAACATGAGCTTAAAGAATGCGCATAAATGACAAAATAATACATTTAAAAAAAGTCATACCCCATTACAATCCAGAAGAAAACAATTAGTCTCACTTAATTGTGAGTCTATCCTATGTCAGTGACCAACAAGGAAATTGCCAACTGCCTGAAAGTGTAATTTTATTTTAAAAATTAAACGACAAAACAAATATTAATTTGTTTGATAATCTTATACCAAAAATTGTAAACGAACATTGAACAAGATGAAGCTTCATTATAAATATATTTTGCGAGGGAAAACTCCAACCATAACAACAACCAAAAACCTTAGATTCTTCTACCACTAATTTCCGAATAGCCATACGAAAAAATCAGATAAAGTGCCTTTTCTATTAAGTAACTGAAATATAAAAACGCATCTTGGCAAAACCCTAGTTCGCGATAAAATCACAATGCGTTTGACTAGAGAAAATTGTAAGACACAAAATCACAATGCGTTTGACTAAACACATATTAAATTATTGGTTTAATAGTATTATTATTATTATTATTGTTTATTTCCATGAAAAAAGAGTCGTAGTTAATTGATTAAATTTAAGGGAAAAAATACTCATTTATCGATGAAGTATTTTTAAGAGAATATTTGCAAAAAATGAAGAAAAACTTATTATTCTTTTGTAATTGATTTAACTTAATTAAAAATGATTGAATATAAAATACAGAAACTAAATGCAAAATACAATTACATCGTCAATCCCCAATAATTCTTTATAGGAATCTTTCCACAGTATATTAAACTTCTTCAAATGAAATATTTACTTCTTCCACTAGATATCTTAAAAAATATTTAAAATAAAATGCCCCACATATTTGAAAGATGTTTTATTAAAATGAAATTCAAACACAGTTTCACATTTTAATATTTAGATCATTTTGACCAATGTGTGCCCCAAATTTTGACTAGCATTAGGATTAAATTTAGCTATCTTAAAACAATGAATGATTGAAATAATATTTGTATCTCATATCGTCATACAAATGACCGAAATTTCTTTTCTTAAAAAAAGCAATATAATTTATTTGCGACAATATGTTTGACCTAAATTTACCTCTATTATCTCAACTCAAGCTAGATATAACACGATGAATCATTATTTACCATTAATTTATAATCAGATTTTTTTTTTAAAATTAAAAAATTATACAAATATTTCATATCATGCAATTATATAAACAAATCTTGTTGATGTCCTAGCAAAAATTTAGAACAACAAAATTGGTAAAATATAAATTTTAAACTACTTTCCTATATTTTGAAGCAATTTAAACTTTATAAACGAAAATACATTCACATCAAATCAAAACTTTTGAACTAAAAACTATGGGCCTGTTTGTTTGGCGTTTCCCAGATTTTTTTCGTGTTTGGGAAATGCCAAACAAACATGTTTTCTATTTTTCGAAAAAAAATTTCATCCATTAATTTTCTAAAATTACTTTCTCAAAAATCAAACAAACAACAATTTTCTTATCTCTAAACAAAACCTATACAAACTCTACTTTGATTTGACATAAAGTAACATATCTTTCACACAATTTATCTCACATAACAAACATGATTTGACATAAAGTCTTACACATCTTACACCTACAACCCAACTCTTCCAAAAGAACCTACACCTATTTTATTTTTCAAACCACTCTCTCAAAACCCAAACAAACAACATTACGCAAATCGAGATTATTTCACAAATCTCCACTACTCTCCCAAACTACTTTCCCAAACGCCAAACAAACATGCCCTATAATTTCTCCAGCTTTTTTGACTCTTTTTACGAGGCATCAATCGAATCTACATTTTGATAACTTCTTCTTTAGGCTTTTTATCACTCAAAATAATTTCGTTTGGACCAGTTCAGGTTCTCTTTTGGACCTTCTCTATTCCATTTCCTCAACTCAAGCCCCAAATCAAATTAGAATTAGATATAGGAAATCGTTATAATTTGGTATGTATAGTAAAGATTACCTATGAAAAAATAAAAAATAAACCTAGAATTTGAAAACAATATATAAACTTTATTATATAGATTTTGGAGACAAGAAAAGCCTCAGTTCAAGTCCAAAACAATAATAAATCTAAATATAGTGTACCTTTCCTTCTTTTCTTTGTCAATTATTCTGAGGTGAGAGTGAGACTTCACATTAAAGCTTGGCATCAAAGCTTGTCTCAGTATTAAGGTTCTGCAAATATCACCCACCCCTTT
>JAYDYQ010001691.1:0-36433 GCA_034814905.1 Penstemon davidsonii
TCAGAAGAGTGGTCAACTCTGCTGTTCAAAGCTTTGTGCTAGATCAACTTAGTCTGCTTACTGTTCTCGATCAGCTTAGTCTGCTGAACAGAAAAGTTAGAGAATTTTAAAAAGGAAATTTTAATGAGGTCTATTCACCCCCCCTCTAGACCTCATCTGACCACTTGGGACCAACAAGTGGTATCAGAGCAGGTGGTTCATCTGAATCATTTGCCTGATCAACGAGCTTGATCCTTAAGTGTTTTTTCAAAGGTTTTCAAAAGTTTTCAAAAGAGCATCTTTTTGAAAATAAAACTTTTGAAAAATGGACTGTATCAGCCTAGTTCCCCACATAGGCGGTATGAGCTTTGAGGACTGGAAGATACGCATGGAAATTTTCCTTGCTGTTTACAATGACAATATGTACCGATGCATAACTCAAGGTCCAATCAAAGTTACAAAGAAAATCATGGTTGACGGCGTAGAGAAGGTCGTTGAAAAAGATGTTGAAGAAATGACACCTGACGAAATCAAGCTGAATAATCTTGATAAGGTTGGAATCTTCATCATGACCAAGGCCCTGGACAACGAAAGGTTTGACAAGGTCAAACACTGCAAAACATCTAAGGAGATGTGGGACAAAGTCCGTGACATGAGCGAAGGAAACGAATCCATAAAAGAACACAATCTGAGTGTCGCCATGGAGAAGTTTGATAACTTCAAAATGAAACCTGGAGAGAACATTGACCAGATGGACTCAAGGTTTACAAAAGTGTTGAACAACGTGCTGAAATTGGGCAAGACGTTCTCTGATAAGGAGATCAATGTCAAAGTTCTAAAGGCGCTGCCACCAAAGTTCAACATGAAGGTCACAGCGATGGAAGAATCAAGGGATCTGGGGAAGATGTCCCTGACGGAGCTGTTTTCTGTACTCAAGGCGTACGAGTATAAAATGCCAAGGATGGGAATAGAAGAGACCTCAACTTCTGGCCCCACTGCTGCACTGGTCGCTGCAGAAAGAACAAGAAGATCAGCCGAGAGAACTGTAGAAGTGGACTCATCTGATGAGGCCATAGTGCTGAAAAAGAAAGAATACTCTGCTGACGATGTTGCGTTGTTACTGAACGGGTTCAAGAAGTTCTACAAGAGAAAAATGAAGAACAAATATAACAATGCTTCTACTTCTAAACCTACCTCTAATTCTCATGAGATTAAGGATGATTTTAAATCCAAAATGATGTGCTATAATTGCAGGAAATTGGGACATTTCATCAAGGACTGCCCATATCCAAAAGCTGAGAAGTACACGGAGGAGGAAAAGAAACAAAGAAAAGAAAGAAGAGAGAAGAGATACCAAAAGAGCAAGGTGCTGTTGGCTGAAGCTGAAAAGATGGCAGCCATCTACTCATCTAACACAGAATCTGGCACTTCAAGTGATGACTCTGTTTTTGATGACTCACCTGCACTGCTCTGTCTCATGGCAAAAGAATCTGAAGATTCTGACAATGAGGTAATGCTCTCTGAAAGTGAGCTTGAACTGTTTAGCTCATTTGAGCAAATGATGAACAACAAAGTAGATGTTGTTAATGAGCTTGCTAAGCTTAAGGACGAGATGATTCTGCTGAAAAAGCAAAATGCTAAGCTGAAACTTAAGGTTGAAAAACCTGAAGAATCAGCCATGTATAAAAAGCTTTCGCATGATTGTGAATCTCTGAGAGCTGAATGTGAAATGTATAAGGGACAAATTCAGGAACTTGAAGCTAGAATATCTTTACATAACAAGTCGTCTGTTCCTAAGTCGTCTGTTGTGTTAATAGATAAACCAACTGAACAGAGTACTCCCTTAGTAAAAGAAAGTTTAGAACTGAACAAAGCTGAGAAGTTTATATCTGCTGATAATAGTAATATTATCTTATATGTTCAGACTGCTAAACCCATTTCACCTGAGATTGAGAAAAAGGAGATAAAAACTCCTAAGGCTAAGAAGGGTAAAAAGCCTGAAAATGAAAAACAGACTGGTAAAACCAAACAGCAGAATAGCCCCAAGAAGTCTGCTGATAAGAGTAAAACCAATCAGACTAGTAAAGCTAAGTCGTCTGTTAAAGAGCAAGTAAAGAGCAAACCTAAGAAGCAAAGAAATTATAACAAAAATGCTTGGTATGGAAATGAGTCTTATTATGTGCAACCTGCTTATCCACCTTATTATGCTGCACCTCATTATCCACCTCACTATGCTGCATATCCTGCTCACCAACCAATGCATGCTTACCCTGCTTATCATGCATCATATCCTGCTTATGAGCCTTATCATCATCATAATGATTATCAACATAATATGCCTGCTGATTATGATGTAAATGAAGTTGCTCATGCTCCTGCTAAGACTGCAAAGCCTAAGAAGCCTAAGACTTCAACATCTTGGGTTGTCAAAGGTGATACTAATCCACCAGGACCCTCTCAATAAAGGGTACCTAAAACAATTTTATTTTGTTTTGTAGGTTAGGATTAGGAGTAGGAGTAAAGTAGCGAAGAAATGGTACTTGGACAGTGGATGTTCAAGGCACATGTGTGGTGACATACATGAACTGGCAGATGCTGTTGCTGTAAATGGTCCAAGAGTTACTTTTGGAGATAGCAAAGAAGGCAAGGTTGTAGCCGTTGGAAAGCTTATCAAAGGAAACATAGAGATATCTGACGTCTCTTATGTTAGTGGGCTGAAATACAATCTGCTGAGCATAAGTCAATTTTGTGACAAGGGATTTTCCGTGGTGTTTTCATCAGATAAGTGCTATGTTGAACAAGTTGGAACAAAGAAGGTCATTCTATCTGGAAGAAGACAGGGAAACATCTATGTAGTCGACTGGAATTCTGTGGACAAGAATTCAAATGTTTGTTTGGTGGCTTCTTCACCAAGTGAAATTAGTTGGTTTTGGCACAAAAGAATGAATCATTTGAATTTCAAGACCATAAACAGACTGATAAAGAATGATTTGGTAGAAGGAATTCCAAAAACAGTCATGAGCAAAGACAAGCTGTGTGACGCATGTCAGAAGGGTAAACAAGTGAAATCCTCTTTCAAAAGCAAGAAGCACCAATCTTCAACCAGAATTTTGGAGCTGTTACATATGGATTTGTTTGGCCCTATTGATCCAATCAGCAATGGTGGAAAGAAATACTGCCTAGCTGTTGTGGATGATTTTTCAAGGTTCACTTGGGTGATTTTCATGAAGAAGAAAAGTGAAACCAAGGAACTGCTTACCAATCTGATGGAACTGATCCAGAATGAGAAGAGTCAAAGAATATTGAAGATCAGATCAGATAGAGGGACTGAGTTTACAAACTCTACTGTTGAAGAGTATTGTAATTCCAGAGGAATCAGTCATGAATACTCTGCTGCCAGAACCCCTCAACAAAATGGAGTTGCTGAAAGGAGAAACAGAACTCTAAAGGAGGCTACCAGGACAATGATAGCCGAAGCAAAACTGCCCCAAAGATTCTGGGCAGAAGCTAAAAATACAGCATGTTATACACAGAACAGGTGTATGATCAACAAAAGTCAAAACAAGACACCTTATGAGCTATGGAACAACAGAAAGCCTAATTTACATTATCTTAGGATTTTTGGTTGTAAATGTTATGTTTTGAACAATGGGAAAAATCACCTTACTGCATTTGAAGAAAAGGCTGATGAAGCTGTTTTTGTAGGTCACTCGACTGTTAGTAAAGCTTATAGAGTGTTTAACAAAAGAACTTTACTTGTAGAAGAATCCATTCATGTAGTATTTGATGAACCAAGCCAATCTTCTGAAAAGAATCAAAGTGCAATCCCAGAGATATCTGCTGAACTTCAGAAATTGAGTGTGGAAAGAAATGAAGAATATGTACCCATCATACTACCTGATTTAACTCAAGCTGTTAACTCAAGTGCTGTTCAAAATCAGTCTGCTGATTGTCTAACAGAGGAGTTGCGAACAGCTGACAGACCAGAGACTGTTCAACAGACTACTACTGAAACTCCAACAGTAGTGTTGCAAGATCAATCAAGAGGTCAACATCCAGATTTGCAACCTGATCTCAGATGGCTCAGAGATCACCCACCTGAGTTAGTGATTGGTGATCCTTTGGATAGAGTGAGAACTCGAAGGTCAACTGCAAATGAAACAATGTTTTTAAGTTTTCTTTCACAAATTGAGCCTAAGTTAATTGATGAAGCTCTTGGTGATTCTCACTGGATTGAAGCAATGCAAGAAGAGTTGAATCAATTTGAAAGGAATGAAGTCTGGTACTTAGTTCCCAGACCTACTCATCAAAGAGTAATTGGCACTAAGTGGGTTTTCAGAAATAAGATGAATGAAGATGGTGTTGTCACCAGAAATAAAGCAAGACTAGTGGCCAAAGGTTATTGCCAAGAAGAAGGCATTGATTTTGATGAGACATTCGCACCAGTTGCAAGGCTAGAAGCAATCAGATTGTTCTTAGCCTATGCTGCTCACAAGAACTTCACTGTCTATCAGATGGATGTGAAGTCTGCTTTTCTCAATGGAGAATTGCAAGAAGAAGTGTACGTTGAACAACCTCCTGGTTTTGAAGTTTATCAACAAGGAGACAAAGTATATCGTCTGAGGAAAGCTCTCTATGGACTGAAACAGGCTCCAAGAGCATGGTATGATACTTTATCTGATTTTCTTTTAATTAAAGGATTTCGTAAGGGTAAAGTAGATAAAACCTTGTTTACTATTGAATGGGATAAACATATATTGCTAGTTCAAATATATGTGGACGATATTATTTTTGGTTCAACTAACAAACAGATGTGTGAGAGGTTCTCTAAGCTGATGCAGAACAAGTTTGAAATGAGCATGATGGGAGAACTTAATTACTTTCTTGGATTACAAGTTAGACAGCTACCTGATGGTATTTTTATTAACCAAGCAAAGTACACAAAAGATCTGTTCAAGAAATTTGGTATGGAAACTAGCTCATCTGTTAATATTCCTATGTCCACTGGAACTCGTCTGGACAAGGATGAAGGTGGCAAGTCAGTTGACATTACCAAGTACAGAGGCATAATTGGGTCACTGTTATACTTAACAGCTAGCAGACCTGATATTATGTATTCTGTTGGGGTTTGTGCGAGATTTCAATCAGATCCTAAAGAATCTCATCTCTTAGCTGCTAAAAGGATATTAAAGTATCTCAAAGGCACACAAGAATTGGGATTGTGGTATCCAAGGGAATCAGGATTTGAACTCATTGGATATTCAGATTCTGACCTTGCTGGCTGCAAGATTGATAGGAAGAGTACTACAGGTACTTGTCAATTTTTAGGCAGTCGTCTGATCTCATGGATGAGTAAGAAACAGACTTCAGTATCCATATCTACTGCTGAAGCTGAATACATTGCTGCTGGAGCATGTTGTGCACAAATACTTTGGTTGAAGCATCAACTAGAAGATTACAATATCAAGATCAGTGGAATCCCTATCTACTGTGATAATACAAGTGCAATCTCACTTACTCAGAATACTACTAGTCATTCCAGGACTAAGCATATTGAGATCAAACATCACTTCATCAGAGACCATGTTGAAAAGGGAGATGTCATCGTTGAGCATGTTCTTACAGATAATCAGATTGCTGACATTTTCACCAAACCATTAAGTGATGCAAGATTTTCCACTCTAAGAGCGGAATTGGGCTTGTTAAAATTGGATTCATAAGCTGAGGGGGAACCTATCAGAAAACTGGGTTCAAACAGCTAACTAATCTGATATCAACAAGTATTACACTTCAAGAAGACTGACTCTCAACAGACTAGTTGACTGATGAATTCTTGAATTCAGGGGGAACGTGTAAGACTAGCGGTACTCCTGTTTTAAAGATGAAATCTTCAATGACAGTAGTTGAAAGTGTTTTAATCAGAAGATATGTTCTTAATTCTTGAAGACTGAAGATTATTTATCTTGCTGGATTGACAAACAGCGAAGGAAGATCACTAGATATTGGCTTTCACTAGTGATATATTGTATCAGACAAGTCATCTATCAGATAAGTATTATTTTACTCATCTGTTTTTATTTATGTCAGCTTATATTTAAGTGTTGTACAAAGACGTTTTATAAGAAACACGCTTTTATAAGTAACAGACAAGTGGCGTTTCGTTTTCCCGCCCGTCTGACATATTTAATGCTATTTTGAAATCCGCGTATCACGGTCGCACGATCTGCTTTTACTGTAACTGATCTGACGGTTACCACTTTTCACGGAAACCGACAAGAATTAACTTCTATAAATCCAGATCTGATCAGCTTACTACATTTTTACGCACCCTCAAATTTCAAAAGCATACAGAGCAATTCTGCAAACTATCTACTGCAAAATTTCTCTCTGTTTCTCTAAATCTTTTTCAGAATGTCTACCAAAGAAGCTGCTGCTGAAGGTATGTTCCTAAATTACCTGACGTATCATGCAACTGGAACACCACTGATGAAAGAAATTCTGGAGAAATTCAAAGCGGCTACTCTGGTTAAATTCATGGAGGCCCATGAAGATATGATCTTCAAGGAGCAAGTTATGGAATTTTATGGTTCCAAAGAGGACGTTGACTTTGAAAAACTGGAGATTAAAGCCAAAATTGGGGATAAAGCTATATGTGTTACCCCCAAGTTGCTGAACAAGATGTACGGGCTCTCGCTTGAAGGGTCCACTGAAATTACAACCTTAGCTGAACCGCTGGAAGCAGATTTCTGGAATATCGCTTCCAAGAAGAATCAAGTGATGTCTGGAGGCATCAAGAAAAATCAGCTGAAGGATGAGTTTCAGAGAATGGCTGATTTAGTTGCTAAGGTCCTTGAGAATTGCACATTCTCGTTGGACAGTGTACCAATGAAGAGACTTCATATGATGATAGCTGTTTACTATGGGTTGAAGGTAAATTGGGCAAATATCATCTGGTATATACTTGCTGATCACAAGAAGCGTGGTCTGACTCTGCACAGGATATTCATTAGTCATCTGCTGGTAAATCTGAGATGTGATGTGACTAATGGCAAGGATGTTCATAAGGCAAAGGAGCTAAAAGTTTATGAAGCAGTAAAAACTGGTAAATCAAAAGAGCCTGCTGCTGTGCCAGAGAAGAAGCAACAGAAGAGAAAGGCTACTGAGCCTAAAATGGCTGCTGATAAAGGCAAGAAGAGCAAGACAGCTGTTCAAACAGCAAAGCCTGCTGTTGAAGCCAAAACAGTTGTGCCTAAAAGAAAGGATGCTGCTGACTTGATTGTTGATGAAACAGTCAAGGAAATCAATGAGATGTCCGTTGGGTCATCTACTGACAAAACAGTTTCAGCTGAGCTACCAGCTGAGAATGTGGCTAAAAGAACAAGGAGTGCATTAAAAGATACTGCCACATCTACTGTTCCTATTCTTCATACAAAGAAAACCATCAGAAAGAGAATGACGTTCGTTGATGAAGATACTGAGCCTTCTGATTTGGTTAGAAAAAGTCCTCCATCTGCTGAGAGGCCTGTTGAATCAGTGAAGGAGTCTGCTGAGAAGAAGTCAGCTGATCAAGTGAAACAAATTCCTACACTAACAGCTGAGGTTGCTAAACCTCAAGAGGATCCTGAAGTGCAGATCCTCGAGCCAATTGCTGCTGCACCTGTAGCAATAGCTTTACCAGAGACAACAGCTGCGGCACCAGTTGTTGAATCGAGAAATGCCAGAAAGAAGAGAACTGGCAAAGCAAAAGTATCAGCTTATCACAAGAAGAAGCGTGAGGAGGCTGAACAACGAAAACGTGATGATGCTGAGCTAAAGAAAGCTCTTGAAGCAAGTAAAAAGGACGCTGATGTCAAGAAAATGACAGAAGCTGAGTTGGCTGCCAAGGAAGAAGCAGAGTTGGCAAAGGCATTAGAAGAGAGCACAAAGGATGCTTATGGACCAAGGAGGTCTGGAGGCATCGTGATTGGAGAAAAGCCTAAGGAAGGAGACTTTGTGCTACCAAGGGCTGAACCAATTAAAAAGAAAAAGAAGGAGGTCAGACGAGCAATTGAGATTGTTCAAAATGACTCTGTTGCCTTCAAGAGATTTGAAGCTGAGCTGGAAAGGCTGAACCAGCTGTTTCAATCAAGGACTACTTTTCTCCCAGAGAAGATCAGATACAATCAATGGAGAGAGTACAGATTGAACAAGTCTGAGGATGAAATCCAAGCCTGGAAGGAGTTCGCTACAGAAGGACGTTGGGTTTTGAACTGGTTGCAAACATCCTCTGTTGTCAAGGCTTTAGACTCAGATTTTGTAAGGGATAGACTGCATGACTATGCTAGAGTTATTGTCAGTCAGGAGGCGACTGCTATCAAAAATTCAATTCCAAAGAAGCCAAGCCCTACTGATGATAGAATTGATAGAGCAGTCAAGATTGCTGTTTACACTACTCTGGAGAAATGGGTTGAAAGATCAAGGTTTGAACCAGGAACATCAAGTTCAACGCCCAGTCTGCCAAGTTTACAGCAAATCTGTTATGGCTCTGATATCAGTACTTATCAAGAGAAGCTGAAGATTAAACAGACTACATCACCCTTTGTACCAGCTGACTTGATTCGTCAGAAGACGGTTGTGTCTACTGATGGTACTGAGATCATTCACATAGCTGATGAGCCAGCTAGTGAAGAACAAAAGAAAGACCAGAAGGCTGAAGAGATCAACTTGGATACATCAAAGAAACTGCCTACTATGGTTAAGGACTTAGTTCCCTTAGCTTTGGAATGGAAAACTGAAGACAGTCCTGTTCTTCATGAAGCAATTGTTCAACAGGAGGAAGACCCTGCTGAACTTCCACAAGAAGAGGATCCTGCTGAATCATCACACCCTGCTCCTACTGCTGATTTGCATTCCTCGCTGATGGAATCCATCCAGCTGTTGATTGAAACCACTATGAAGGAGATGGAGTCAAGGAATAAACTGATGATTAAGCAAATGCAGGAAGAGACTGCAAAAATGGTCAAGGATGCCATTGAAGATTTTCCTCTACCACCAGATAACTCCTTAATGCTGACCCAGAGCATATTGAACATGAGCAGAGGCATTGAAGAAGTGAAGGCTGATGTAAATCATCTTCACACTGCTCTTCAAAGGAATGAAGCTGATATTGCAAGGGTCGTGAGGGTCATAACACAAGTTGGTGAAGCAGAAACTGAAAAGAACGTTGCTCTTGTGCAAGAGTTTACAACTGTTGCCAACAAAGTTCAAGCTGAACTGTCAACACTTCAACTGAATGTTGACTGCCTGAATGACCAATCTGGTGACTTAAAAACAAATCAACTTCGCATGGAAGCTGCTCAACTTCGCATAGAAACTACTCTAACTCATCACTGTGCTGAACAACGAGTCATGGATTCAAACATCAAGAAGCTTTGTGCTGCTGTCAACATAACTCCTGATCAACTCAACCCTGCTGATGCTGACAAAAAGGGGGAAGAGGAGTCAGCTAAGTTAACTGTTGATGTTGCTGCAACTAGTCAAGTACGAGACCAACGGGCTGCTGCTGGAAAGCCAAAAGAAGATGAAGTACTTGAAGAGGAAGCTGAAGATGGAGCTGATGATAAAGTAGAGCCCAGGGATGTAGCTAAAACTGACAAGGAATTGGCTGCCTCCAAGTACTCTGCTGAAGAACAGCTTAATCCAGACGTTAAGTATAAAAGGATTGAGGACATCAAGGCAAGATTCGAGGCTGATGAAAGAAGGGAAAAATTAAAAGGCCTTGCTGATGTTTTCTCATCTGGTGAAGATGAAGAAAGTAGTGAAGAAGTTGAAGGAGAGGAAGATGAAGAAGAAGATGAAGAAGCTGAGGACTAGACTAGATTACTAGACTAGGGGACTTATTGAAAATTTGTAATCAGCATTCTTTACTTGTAATTTTTCACTTAAGTCAAATTTTGCTTGTAACTTGCACTGTAATCTCTCAAATCTATCTATAAAAGTTCAAGCTTCCAACATATTATTTCTATCTCAGAAATTTTTGAGGACTTAACTTTAGTTTAGGTACAGGTACTTAGCTGAAGTTTTGTCATCATCAAAAAGGGGGAAATTGTTGGATGAAGATGAAGACTTTGAAGTGAAGGGAGGTTTTGATGATTTCCAAAGTCATCAGCTAAGTGGAAGCTTAGTACAAACCTTAGAAGATATTTGACCAAGGAAGAAGTATTTCAGACAAGTCAAATATGGTCCAGAAGACTACTGATCTGTTGCTGAAGAAGTAATCAGACTGGTGGACTATCAGCCGACTCAAATCAGATTAGTTCAAGTTTGGGATCAGCCGAGTACACATCAGACGAGTGACTTCGATCAGCTGAGTGGAAGTGGATCAGAAGTTAGTGCAACGGTAATAAATGCACTTGGTGTAATAAATGCTGAAGAGGGAGGGTATTTATGACAAATGATTGAAGAGAAACCTCGTATCAGCTTGGTGCATTTAATGCGCATTTAATGCGATGCGACAGAAAGTACAGCAGAAGTGTACAGTGCTCAGTCGCAGCAGCCGTTCTGCAGAAAAGGAACAGTACTCGAGGATTTGACAACTGGCGAACTCTCAACGGGCAGATTTTCAAATCCTTAGTATATATAGTTCAGTTCGTGAGATTGAAGAAGATAACAACACAATTTGAGAGCAAAAATCTGAAGCAGAATTCTTCTAAGTCTCAAACTCAAGAACAGAACACTCATCAGCCGAGTCATTTGTTGACGAAGCAAAATCGAGAGAAAACAGAAAATACTTGTAAAATCTGAGTGATTTTGTATGTCTGTGTTGTGAGGAGTAGATATCAATCTTAGTGAGCGATATTACTTCAGAGGATAGGAGTTTCTTTGTGATTTCCTATTGTGAACTTACGGCCATTTCATTTGTTGTTTGGCGTAAGCATTGTATACTGTAATCTGCGTGATTTAGTATAACCCAAGATCTAAGTGACTTGGAAGAGTGGACTAAAGGATTTATATCCATATAACCACTATAAAAATCCTTTGTGTTTTTAACTTGCATTAATTTCTGCATATTTTAAAGAACAGTTTTTAAAAACACTTAAAAAGGTCAACTGTTGGAAAAGTTTTAAAAGGAGTTTGTTAAAACTGGGGATAAAACTATTTCAAAGTTAAGAAAACTACTTGTGAAAAACACTTGATAAATCCGCTGCAAGTTAGTTTATTTTGAAACTCTGATTTTGATAAAATCAGCTGAGTGAAATCAGAAGAGTGGTCAACTCTGCTGTTCAAAGCTTTGTGCTAGATCAGCTTAGTCTGCTTACTGTTCTCGATCAGCTTAGTCTGCTGAACAGAAAAGTTAGAGAATTTTAAAAAGGAAATTTTAATGAGGTCTATTCACCCCCCCCTCTAGACCTCATCTGACCACTTGGGACCAACACCTTTGGGCAGAAACGCCAATTTGCAAGTGGTACTCCTAATGCAGTAATCAAATATTGATAATAAATCCTGTCAAACAATAACCTTCCTTTGGGCCGATTATTATTTACATGGAAACTTGATAATTATCACACATTTATTACCGCAAGTACGTTTATTGTTCGGTCAATTAACAATCTTCCTTTGGGCCGACTGTTGATCACATGAACAATAAATATACTAATTTTAAACGAAGAAGATCTATTATTTGGTAAAACAATAATCTTCCTTTGGATGATTATTGTTCACATAAATAATGTCACCAATATTATTATTTGGTCAAATCATAGTCTTCCTTTGGGCCGACTATGACTCACATAAATAATTAATATAGATATGAAAATAATTGAAAACGGCTTTAATTGAACATGTTATTTTCATACATAAATATTCTCATATAAATAATCATTCAAAATTGAAATCAAGAAGTTCGCAAATAACTTGATTTGATACATAATTCAATTTGCCGAAAAATCAGTTAGGCCCGAAAAAAACAATAAACCAAAAAGTGTTCAAGAACAAAACAATTTACGGCAGATGTCAAACCGATTTAATACATGAAGATTTAAACTGAAGGAGCAAATTGATTTCATATAATATGCATCAATATATATATTTATATGAATAGTGGTGGGCTCATAAACTAAATATGTCCAACTTAATATTCCATAACAAGACAAGGACAAAATTAATTTCACACGGCACACGACAATACAGATGCACAAAGCAAGCTTTACAATTATTTATGATCCTTTTCTTTAACACATCAAAATTTAGCATGCTTTATCATAAAAGAAATCTTATATAGAAATCAAGTACCACAGTAACCAGAAAGAAACATGATTTTAATCAATGACAGTATCCATATATTTGAGCAACATGAGGCCATTGACATGACAATCAAAAATCAACATGATTAAAGATCCGAGACAAATTCACATATTTAACGTGAAATAAATTTCATCACAATAGTTATGTTTTCTCCGAGACATAACAATCCACGAACGATAATAAGAAAACACAAAACCCAAAAATTAAATCTACAAATTTGATGAAACTGAATAACCCTAATGATATAGCATGAGAGTTGCTCTGATACCATTTGTTGGAATTTATCCCCAAAGAACTATCTCATACTAAATCATTAAGAGTTATATGTACTAAATTAAATACGTACCAGTATCCATAGTGAGCGATTAGTCTGATGCGGAATTTGTGGAATCGATCACTAGTATGAATCGGATCGATCGGGCACGAGGTCTTCCTCAACCAAATCGCCTTATTTTCTTAAGATCGTCTTCTTGATGGGGAGAAGAGAATAGTATATTGATTTGGTGTGTTGGGGACCATAACCCTTGTGCTCTTTATATAGGAAGAGAATTAGGGTTCCCATAATTCCCTAGAACTCTCCTAAATAGGTATCTACCCATTATTTAGTCCACATTCGTATTGGAGTTGGTAACTAATTAGACCACTTAATGTTAATCCAATAACTTTATAATAGCTATCATAATTGATTAAATAGTCCAATTAGGATTAGGAAATAAAATTTCCTAACATTGTACCTACAAAAAAATATACTCGGGGTGATAAAATAGCCTTTTTTACTCAGTATTTATGTAGTGTAAATGGTTGTTTCTTATTTCACATCTTGAAAACAAAGAGATGTAACTGGGTTAAGTTGTATTTAGTTCTATAAGTTTTATCATACTTCTAAGAGAAAAGGATAAAAACACCTCCTATGCTTTGTCTAACTCCCAAAAATCTCTTGTGTTATTTTAACTCCCAAAAACTCCTCTGTGTTTGATTTTAAATACCACATTCGACCCAAGTAGTATATACTTAATTTTTCAAAAAGAATAAATAAATTTAAAAAAAAAAAAACACATAGGACTTTTGGTGGAATGACAAGATTACCCCTATGTGTTTGTTTTTTTTTAAATTTATTTATTCTTTCTGAAAAATTAAGTATATACTACTTGAGTCAAGTGTGGTATTTAAAATAAAAAACAGGGGGTTTTTTTTGGGAGTTAGACAAAGCATAGGGGGTGTTTTTGTCTTTTGATGTCAGGGGTAAAATTGTCATATCAAAAGCAAAATGTGAACAAATACTTGCAATTTTTGCGTTTGAGACACACTCTCTTTTTTGAGGGTGTATTTGGCACTTATTTAAAATCACAGGGGTTTTTTGGGAGTTAAAATAATACAGAGGGGGTTTTTGGGAGTTAGACAAAGTATAGGGAGTGTTTTGTCTTTTGCTCATACTTTTAATCCCTTGCTTTAGAAATGGAATTCTAACTATTTTTAGTTTGTTCTTTTGTGCGTTTTGTCTCATACCTTTTCTATCCAATTAGGGACCAAAAAAAAAAAATCGAGAAATTACGGGATGAAATTTAGACAAAATAGTAAACTGCATAGTGAAATTCAGCAAGGTTATACAATTTAGGATGAAAATCATAATTGACAATTAGTTTGAAACAAACTCCACAGTTTTGCTTATTAGTACAGTGCCAACATGACAACTTAACGATTCTTCATGTCATAAATTTAACGGTAGAACGGACTGAAAAATACATAATTAGGGTGAAATTTGATGAAATAATATAATTTGAGATGAAAATCAAAATCAACAATTTGTTTGAATTTTCACAAATTCCATAAAAGAGGTGGAAAATCTTATCGCATATTGTTCATTTCAAACACATGCATGATGAATATTATAATTATATTTGTGATCCAAGAAGTCTTGATTCATGGTTCTTGATAGAATCTGTTGGGTTCCACCACAAAATTAAACAGCCTTTAGTCCCTAATAGAAAACGAGGTTTTACCAATCATATGATTTTTTTGGTAACCCAGGTTTAGTCCTGGAATGTATAAATGTAGCAACAGTCCTCTCTCAAAAAAAAAACTTAAAAAAAAAAAAAAAAAAATTAGCAACAGTGTTTTAAAAACCGGACCGAATTGGTCGGTTTAACCGGTAATCAGCTACTAATCTAGTCCGGTTTACCCTTCAAAACCAGTCATCTTTTTGACCAGTTCAAACCAGGAAAAACCGGTCAAAAACTGGTAAAACCAGTGAACCGATTGAACCAGTGGTTCACTTATAACAAAAAATTAAGAAATAAACTAGGAATATTTTATACATTTCTTCTTCCCCAATTTCAAGTATTTGCATGTTTTTTCATAAAAGAATTTAGGTGACAAAATTCATCCAATATTTTCTCTTTTCTATAGGTGATTAGTAATAATATTATTGTTTTGATATGTTGTATATCATAGTTTATATTATTGATTTGATATTATGTTATCATAGTTGTAGTTTTTTATATTTGGTGTTTATTTTAGTGTGATAATTCTTATTTGAACATGTTTTTGGATTTTGAATTGCATAATTACTTTTGTTAGTTTTGTTTTTAGTTACTTTGGTGATTTGTTGTCTACTAGTTATGATTTGTGAAATAGTATTTACATTATGAAAATAACTTGAAAAAAATTGGATAAGAATTGATTTTTTAAATGATTGATTACATACATTAAAACTTAAATTAAATTATTATTTTGTAATGATGTCACACCGGTTGAACCAATGATTAAAACGGTTAAACCGATCTAACCAATAACCAGTAAGATTATCGATTCGATGTCTGGTCCGATTTTTAAAACATTGTGTAGCAATTATATTTTTTTTCTGTTAGAAATTCCATATAGGTGAATGCCCTATAGTAGTACCTATGGGCAAGTATTACGACAATAAACTTTTATTAGTAATTCGCTTGTAAAATGATATACTAAGGGTTATGATCATGTCTTAACGAAAACAAATTAATTGATTTTTATAAGCTAGTGTTTGAACTTAATGCTATTTAAATTAATCCAACTCAATTGAACTTTAGTTTTAACTTAATTTGAATCACATCTTTGGTAAATCTTTAGTCTATACTACAGCTCATTCAAATTTTACAAGGGATCACACAACAATAGTCGAATTAATTAAAAACTATTCATGATGAATATTTTTATGTTTAATTTAATATAATAACGAACCATCTGTTACCCAATAGTATTTGGCAATTTAATTCGTACTCCAAAAATACAATGTTTTGATAATTTCTACTCAAAAATTAAAATCTTAACACTTGCACCCTCGAATAGAATTGTCAATTATAATGGACATTTTATTCTAGTAATGCAATTCTTTGTCAATTATAATGGACATTTTATTCTAGAAAGACACACTTTACCAAATAATATGTAGATTAAAATGCAAGATGCCAAAATTTAATTTCTAAAATACGAATTGCGTGCCAACATAACATGATGTATTTATGAAGTGCAAAATGACAATAGCTCTTTATCGAATGCTATAATTAATTATAGCCCCTAATATATAGATAATAAAGTTAACTATAGTTTGGCGGAATCACAACTAAAACTCCCAAAAAGTTGACAAAATTCCAAAAATACCCTCCAACCGACAAAATAGTCTAGGAACAAAAAAACCATTCTCCAGTAGCAATTTTGAGGCCCCAAAGCAAAACCAAATGACTTACAAAAAGCCCATGACAAAACCCATTCCTTAAACCTAAGTTAAGAAAGGGCAAAAAAGAAATTAAAGGGTTTCAAAGTCATAAGCATAGCAAGGGCAGAAATGTAAATAAAAAACTCTCAGTACGCAAATCCATTATAATTTGCTCGATTTCTAGTCCCTTTATTTTTAACGCTATTACGACCAGAAGAAGAAGAAGGTGATGATGAAGTAGCAGCCAATGAACAGTTGTACTCTCTGGTACAACCACTCTTTGCAGCAGTAGTAGTAGTAGTCTCTTCTTCATCCATTAAGATCTGCCTGCACCTACACTCCACGCTACAAAACGCCCTGTCCCCTCTGCATTAAATAAACATTATATTAATAATTTTTATTTATTTTGTATAATTTTATTATATTTATACACTAATTTTCTTCATTCAAAATCAAATCCATGATAATTAAAGCAATTTCTTTCTAAAAAAGAAACTAAAAACATGAGAACAAAATAAAATGCATAAATATATCTTAGAAAATAGTTCAAAAGTTTTTCAATTAAATCAATTTTTTTATTAAGATTAACATAGAAATCAACACTTGATTTGCGATTAATATTTCTTTTATTTTTATTATAATAGATCATAAGATAAATGAGTCACCTAAATTAATTATGTCTCAATATTTTCAATATTATGGACATATCTGATCTGAACTAGAATTTTTCGATATATAATATAATCACTAAAAAAATATTAATTATACTAAAAAGACCTTTTAAGCAACTTCACAAAAAAAAATTCACTTACATGCATACTCTATGATAAATAAACAAAAGTGATTCAATATGTTAGATTTCTCTTCCTCCTTATTTATGTATTTATTGTTACCCTATTATTGCAAAATAGTACTTAGATAGCTTCTTTCCACAACTTCCACTTATATTTTTTCTTTTCTTTTGGAAATAATTACAAATCTATATGGAAAATATAATTTTATTTAGGTTAAGAAGAAATGCTTACTTGTACATGTAGATGTCTTTTCCAGGCTTGAGTTTTTCCTTGCAAAGAAAACAAATTTCAAGAAACCCACAAGTAGAGGAAATATTTGATGAACTTACATTATTATTTTTATTATTATTATTTCCTGGTGAAAAACAACTAAAAGATAAAGGAGAAGTGGGAGAAGAAAGGGGAGGTTTTATCATGCTTCCTTTGTTAATAACTTGAGGACTTCTTTTTGCAGCAAGATCCTTGTAGTTTTCCAATATTACACTTAGACCCACCATCTCATATATATCACCTTCTGCTGCTGCTGGTGGCGGTGGTGGTGGTGGTGGATTGCGGAGGAGGGTGGTGGCAAATGAAAAATTTTGGGTGGTGAAAAATAAATAGAAGAGCTTATAAGTTCTTGGGTGTGCGTGGGTGGGTGTGGGTGCTGGGGAGTAGAGATTATTTAGTGCAATCACTGCACCACATCATCAAGTACATGTAGTGCAGCCCATCAATATACTTGGGACATGTGAAGTGGTAATTCATATTACCCCATATTTTGGCCATGTTTAAAAAAAATAGGGTTTCAAAAAATTATATTCATATTGTCAGAACATGGGTAATGTAAATTATCTCTTTATATGTTCCAAATATATTGGTGAGTTACACCATATATATTTTACGACATGGTGCAACGATTGCATTAAATAATTTTTCGCTGGGTATAGAGGGGGGGGGGGGGGTAAGTCATCAGTTGGACCTACAACTAGAGTATTTTTGCAGAAAAAGCAGTAACATGTAGTGCTTGTTAACCGCCACGTACCCTTTACATAGCTATTAAATTTCTTTAATTTTTTTTTATTTTTTGGTTTTTGTCGTTTTATTCTGATTACAGTTGTGTACATCCATTTATGGAACTTTACTGCACTTCTGAATTGAGGAGAATTTAGTATTTTTTACCCATAGTAGAGGGTTGACAATAATGAATCTTTACTCTTCTTTTTTTACAGTGGTTAATTATAAAAGTAATTGGATGCTTGGAATAGGACCGACGTACATCTTTTTTGTTTTGTACTATCTTTTCCATTTCTTTGTTATACGAATTTGTTGTTTATGTGTACTATCGTATGTGATAAACATTGATGAGTCATTCTGTCCTGTGTGGGCGTTTTTTTCTTCAATCTTTAATTTTTTTAATAGTAATTACATCGATACATAATCATTACATTCAAATTATCCAATAATATATGATCATCCTATAATATATTATCATGATATAAAAAATCAATCCAATTAATAAAATCAAATTACAAAGCAAAAATGACAACAACATTAATAATAAAATTAAAAAATAATTGATACTAATTAGAATTGAACTCGAACACCCAAGGTGGTTGGGTCAAGTGGTAGTGACTTGCGACCCCCAGAGGCGAGACTCAAGTTCGAATCCTACTGGAGACATCACACTGGGGAGGACCTATACCCTTTGCACTCTTCGGTCCGAGCTGTAAATACACAGTCTAGTAGATCAAAAAAAAAAAAAAGAATTGAACTCGAACATCTAGATCATGGGTCTTAACCTTATCTCTAGGCTACAGTTCCATCGACGTTTTTTGTGGGCTATACGCGTCAATATTTGAGAGCATGTATGTACATGTCAACATTTGATTTCAGACTCAACTCGATCGGTTTGATTTCGATTTGATTTATTCAGAATTTTGTTCTATTAGAAATACATTATTATAGGCATAATGGTTATACTTATATAACAAATACACATTATTTGAGCATGACTTTCTACTTATCAAAATCAACTAATAGATAAAATATATGAGAATAATCTTTTAAGAAATTCACATAATAGTCAAATGGATAACCTTCATGTCAAACTTCTCGATCTATAAAGACTTAGTTCTTTATACAGTATATTAAACCAATTAAACTTAAAGTTTAATAGCTAAAATTTCGATTCATTATCAAGTAAATTGAGATTAACTCATGTTTAGATATGATTAAAGTTTTTTTGATCCGTACTTATATTTCTATCAAGTTTAAATACAACCTCAAACTTGATTTAAAAAAAAAAGAATGTTAAACAATATTGTTCGACTCTACTTTGCTTGTTCGTATCCTTAAATTTCTTATATATAATTTATGTGTGATTTTTTTTCACTTATTTTAATAAATTAAGAAGACTAAATCTGGGGCTCTCCTATACGCCTAATTTGCCTGCTAGCCTCTGGGCCGACCATGAATAAGTGTATTGTAAAAGAAGTGAGTTGAGTCGGGAACTAATTAACAACATACATTTCGAGATTATTCGATTTTTGTTGTTGTTGAGTTAACGATTATGTTTGACTTTCATGACTTTTCAATTAGTCGTGTTTGAAGCTTTAATCGAGTCGAATATAGGTGGTCAAGTAGTTTTATATTCTTAACTTTTTAATACAATCTAAATGAATTGCAAATTGTAGATGTGCATGCATTTGGATTTTGCTTCATTTGAATTTGTGTTTTAATTCTAATCTCCTAAGCTTTGAACAATTCAACCATAAACGATGTTGAAATGCCTAAAAAAGACATTTCAACTATAAAATTTGGATAAACACGGTTGAGTTTTGCTTAATTGGATTTTCTATCTGTTAATTGGAAACTAAGAAGATAAGATATACATGGGTTCATTATCATGTTGAAGAAAATTACTAAAACCAATGTATTAGACTCTTTCTAATGAAATATATCTGTATCATTTTTTAATTGTTTTCTTCAAGCAAAAGAAGCAATGGAATAATTTTTTATGAATTTGTTTTTATATTAATCAATTCCAAAACAAAGTGAATTGTACATATAAAGCCTAAGCTTGTAAGATGACGAGTAATTATATAATCACAAATTTAAAGTGCAAATTGATAAGCAATTGATTTTATAATTTAACAACTAGATGAAACTTTTCTCCAGATGTGATTTGCTTTAGGTTGAATTAAATAGGGGTATTCTAGTTACTTGCATGCTTTAAGTCATCATTTGTACCTATGAACAATTAACATCTATATTGTACACGTAGATGATGCAACGCCACTTGAGCTTATCAAAATGAAGATGAGAATGAGGCGCATCTAAATGAAATATAATGACTTGTGAAAATTACATGCGCTCTTTTTTATTCATTATGGGTATAGATTCTTTCACAGATAAAACTTTATTGTCACTTCATTTTCGATAATAGATAAGATCTTCGTTCATCCTCATAAGGCACCTCTAATAATGATGTACCAAGTCTTCGTCCCCTGACGTGGCATTCAACATCTGCACGAAATATTTATAAATGTCGACACGTGGCAATAAATATATAGCGTCTCGATTGTCGACGTCCGGAGCAAATTCGTACCCTAGCGCCACAGGGTCGAATCGAATATTCCGTACCCGTATCCGAACTTATACGTCTTGTCACTATCCGACCCGACAGTTGGAATCTAAAACTATAAATACCACTCTTAAATGAGAAAAGGTAGACACGAACAAATTGACACATAACTTAAACCTTATTTCCTATCCCTAAGACTGACTTAAGCTTCGGAGGGTTATCACCGGGTCACCACCGGTATTAGCCTAACGTAGTTATCTTTGATTTCAGGTTAAGATCCCCTAAACTCAAGAGGAAAAACTTGATTGACCTGCTTATCCTCATATTGGAGAGTTGTATATGACTTGACACCTAGACACAAAAAATAGTTAATTAATATACTAAAAATACACTCATCAATTGGCGCCGTCTGTGGGAATCTAATTTAACCACGAATCGAAAGAAGATGACTACTAGATCAAAGGCCGCACTCGCACGTGATCGAGAAGACAACAGAGATCAAAATGGGGAAGGACAAGGTGATAATATCCCTCGATGAAATCCTATCTCATCCCCTGTCGATGAAGCTGGACCCTCAAGGCCAGCAGCTCCCGTCGTCTTCCAACTCACTAGGTAGGATCTGAAAACCTTCTTGGATGAGGCCAGGAGAGAATGGGCAGCTGAGAATGATAAAGAAGGGATAAATGTACCTCGGGGACTCCCACCTACGAGAGCACCCGGCTTGGGAATCAGAGGAGAAATGAATGAGGCCATTAGTAGGGCTCAACAAAGCCAAGAAAGGCGTTTCGAAAGAGACGACTTGGGGGAACACTCAGTAAGGGAGGTCAGTAAGCTGGCTTCCGAAGTAAGGACGCTCCACCAAAAATTGGATCGACATGAAAAGAAAAATGAGGTGCCAGTGTCGAACTCTCGTCTGAGAAAGTCCTCTTTTTGCGATGAAATCTTCTTCGAAAGGCTTCCTTCCGATAAAAGATTACCGACACAACTACCGAGATACTTTAGCACGGAGGATCCCGATGAGCACTTAGCCTCGTTTAATCTACAAATGCAGCTGCATGGGATCTCTGATAATGTCGCGGCGAAGGCTTTCTCGACGACTCTCGTAGGTATGACCCAATCTTGGTTTGGCAGGCTGGAGGAGAAATCGATTTTCGATTTTGATCAATTGTGTGATAAATTTATGAGCCAATTCGGAAGTAAGAAAGCTGTCAGACCACCGGCGAATCATTTATACTCGATAGTTCATTTTCCAGATGAATCCTTCGAACCTTCATGGGATGGTTTAATAATGAGTTATTAAAAGTCCAGATGCCGAGAGTAGACTTCTTAATAACTGTCCTGTCCCAGAGTACGTTGAATCGAGGTTTCGCCAGTGCAATCGTGAGGGAAAATCCATCAAAGTATGAAAAGCTCATGGAAATGGCCAACCAATACATGGTCGAGGAGGAGATGACGAAATTAAGAGGAACGTTTTTCGGTTTGGGCAAAATGGAAGAAAAAGAACCTTTAACCAGCAGGGTTCCAATCGACAGGTACGTCAAAAAAAGGAACAAAAGGGAGTTCCGTAAGGAAGAGAGAAGTTTCGATACGAGGAGGCAAAAAACTGGGAGATCGCCTCGAAGGTATAATGACCAGTATACCCCACTTAAGAAACTTAGATCCGAAATCTTATTCGCTATACAAGACAAGAACCTATTAAGACAACCTCCCCAACAGAGGGAGCCCCCGAACTCGAAAAGATATTGCAGATTTCATAGACAAAGAGGTCATGATACTGAAGATTGCTACCAACTGAAAGACGAAATTGAGAGGTTTATAGCCGAAGGACATTTGTCAGGATACGTTAAAGTCGAAAAAGGTGGCCGAGCAGAACCAGGGACAAGGAGTGATCGGTCGCCGTCTAAATCCCGAGGAAGGAAGAGAGACCAAAATCCTGGGAATCGGGACAATCAGCCGAGGAGAGCTCAACCCGGAACGATGGTCAATATCTCCGGAGGTCCCGCCGGTGGGGACAGTAAAAACTCTAGAAGATTAGTCTCTAGAGCTCTCCAGGAGAGAGGGAGAAGCAATCGAAGAGAAATCTTCTCGATAAAATCTTCATCCCCAAGTAAGGTTATCGGTTTAGATGACTCCAATCTGCAGCAAGGATATTTTCCTTATGACGAAAGTGATGTGTCCGATTGTCCAATGGTAATAACGGCCCAAATAGCCAGTGCAACTGTCAAACGAATATTGATCGATTCGGGCAGCTCAGCTAATATCCTTTTCCTGGATGCCTTGAGAAGGATGGATCTTGGCCATACACCATTTGACCCCATAGCTACACCCCTAGTCGGATTTGGGGGAGCACAGGTCGTCCCCTTGGGAACTCTATCTTTGTCGCTATTAATGGGGGACGAGGTTAATTCGAAAATTAGAATGGTAAAATTTCTGGTAGTCGATGCCGCATGCGCTTATAATGTGATATTAGGAAGACCGGCCCTGAACAGCTTTCAGGCAGTCATTTCGACATATCATCAAAAGCTGAAGTTCCCGACCTCCAAAGGTGTAGGGGAGGTGCGGGGAAATCTGAAAGAAGCTTGGGATTGTTATACGGTGGCACTCGACAAGCGCATGAGAGAAGCACCGCCCCTTTCCACGGCAGTACAGAGATCTCATAGGGAGTCTCGAACCAAACCTGTCACTCCAATCCTCGTAGACTGCGTGATCAACGAAGATTCGACAGAAAAATCGAAAGAAAAACAAGAAGAAATAAACGCTAGAAAAAGGAAATTCGAGAGAATTGAGCCCTCGGAAGGCCACAAGACTATCGAGCTAATCCCTGGAGAATCAGCAAAGACAACGAGAGTGGGAAACCAACTCTCTGAAGGCCTAGAAACTCAGCTGATTGAATTTCTGAGACAGAATGTGGATGTCTTTGCATGGTCGACCACTGACCTACAAGGAATTGACCCAAAGGTCATTGTACACAGATTAAACATCGACCCAGCTGCAAGGCCTGCAAGGCAGAAGAAGAGAAATTTCGGGACAGAGAGGAACAGGATAATTAAAGAAAAAGTTAAAAAACTTCTCGATGCGGACTACATAGCCGAAGTACATTTTACGGAATGGCTTTGCAACGTGGTCTTAGTCTCCAAAGGTGAAGAGAAATGGAGAATGTGCAATGATTTCACAGACTTGAACAAATTATGTCCACGAGATCCCTACCCGCTCCCGAGAATCGATTCCCTGGTCGACTCGACGGCAGGCTGTGCAATTCTTAGTATGATGGATGCCTTCCAAGGCTTTTATCAAATCTTCATGGCCCTCGAAGACCAAGAGAAGACGGCATTCATCACCGAGTTTGGTGTTTACTTCTTCAAAGTAATGCCCTTCGGGCTCAGAAATGCAGGGGCTACTTACCAACGATTAGTCAACAAAATGTTTGAGACGCTTCTAGGAAAATCTATGGAGGTCTACGTCGACGATATGCTAGTCAAAAGCCTTGACGAGAAAGACCATCTAGAACACATCAAACAGGCATTTGACATAATGAGGAAGTATGGAATGAAATTGAATCCCGCAAAATGCACTTTCGGAGTCAGATCGGGAAAGTTCCTTGGGTATTTGGTAAACGAGAGGGGAATCGAAGCCAACCCAGAGAAGATCCAAGCAATCTTGGATCTCAGAGCCCCGCGGAACTTAAATGAGGTACAGAAGTAGGTCGGGAAAATTACGGCGCTGAATCGATTCATTTCACGATCCGCCGATAAAAGCCTTTCTTTTTTCAAGATTATGAGAAACGCGAAAAAGTTTGAGTGGTCGAAAGAATGTGACCAAGCATTTGAACAACTTAAAGCCTACTTAACATCGCCGCCCCTCTTAGCTAAACCTCAAGATGGCGAAAGTTTGTACCTATACATTGCTGTTTCGGAGCAAGCAATAAGCTCAGTCTTGGTCAGATTGGAGGCAAAAAACAGTCATCCGATATATTACGTGAGCAGGGTCTTACAAGGACCAGAGAAGAATTATTCGGAGATCGAGAAATTTGCCCTAGCCATTGTGACGACGGCTAGAAAACTACGTCCTTATTTCCAATCGCACAGAGTTGTCATCCTCACAAATCAACCTCTAAGACAAACTCTTTCGAAACCAAACGCCTCAGGAAGACTAATCAAGTGGGCGGTCGAGTTGGGTGAGTATGACATCGACTATTTGCCGAGAACTTCCATCAAAGCACAAGTCTTGGCCGACTTCGTGCTGGAAAACACACAGCTGGAAGAAGCGAAAACAGAGTTATGGATGCTGCACGTCGATGGATCTTCAACTTCAACAGGAGGAGGCGCAGGCATCTTCTTTCAAGGCCCGAGAGAGGAAGAATTGGAGTTTGCCCTGAAATTAGATTTTCAAGTCTCCAATAACGAAGCAGAATATGAAGCATTATTAGCGGGCCTGAGGATGGCCACGGAAGCAGGGACCCGGGACTTGATCGCATATACCGATTCCCAGCTAGTGGAAAAAGAATTCAAGGGGTTGTTCGAAGCCAAGGAGGATTCCATGATCAAATACCTGAAGCTTATCAAATCTCAAGCATCCAAGTTACGCAGCTTCCAGTTGGAATACATTAGAAGAACGGAGAACACGAGAGCAGATGCCTTATCCAAGTTTGGGAATCTAATTGAAGGTATCACAACAAGGAAAATAACACTCCTAGTCTCCACCAAACCCGCCATCGACACCCAAATTGAAGCTTTTGGCCTCGAAGTGTTGAATCTCGATGACACGGAGCCCAACTGGAAAACTAGCTTGCTAGAATACTTATCCAAAGGAGAACTACCTGTCGACAACAACGAAGCAAGGAGAATCAAGTACAAAGCACCCCGATACGTCCTCCTTAACGACGAGTTATATCGTCGCTCTGTATCAGGAGTACTGCAGAGATGCATCTCGACGCCGCAGCCGATGAAAGTACTTAAGAAAGTTCATGAAGGCTCTTGCGGAAGCCATTCCGGGGGAAGGTCCTTGGCAGTCAGGGTGTTTAGATTAGGATACTATTGGCCGACTTTGGTTAAGGATGCCAATGACTATGCAAGGTGTTGCACTCAGTGTCAATATCACGCAAACATGCCTCATCAATCGGCCCAGAAAATGGAGTCGATCTCAATTGCCTGGCCTTTTGATCAGTGGGGCGTTGATTTAGTAGGACCGCTCCCGATAGCAAGAGGACAGAAACGGTTCCTCCTTGTAGCCATCGAATATTTCAGCAAATGGATTGAAGTGATCCCCTTGCAGAAAATAACTCAAACACAAATCATCAACTTCTACTGGTCGATAATTTGCAGGTTTGGTCTACCGAGAACCATCATTTCGGACAATGGTGGGCAGTTCGTCGGTAAAAGAGTAAAGGATTGGTGTACAAAACACAGAATCACACAACGCTTTACATCGGTCGGGTGTCCTCAAACCAACGGCCAAACCGAAGTCACTAATAGAGAGATTGTCAGACTCCTGAAGAAGAGATTGACAGAGGCTAGTGGAGCTTGGCTAGATGAGTTGCCCTGGGTGGTTTGGGCAAATAGGACCAAGGAAAAGACGGCGACAGGAGAAACGCCTTTCAGCCTAGTCTATGGGTCCGAAGCTGTTGCCCTAGCTGAACTCGAAGTTCCTTCACCCAGAGTCGAACTATATGATGAAACAGAAAATACGGAGAAAATGAACTATGAACTCGACCAAACGGAAGCTAAACGAGAAAGAGCCTCGACAAGAATACAAGCCTACAAAACTACGATGACGAAAGCCTATGATAAGAACGTGAGGCTTAAATTCTTCCAGGTAGGAGACTACGTACTCAAAAGAGTCGATGTGTCGAAAAACAAAGGAAAACTCGACACTAACTGGGAAGGACCTTTTAAGGTAATTGAGATAGGGAAGAAAGGAGCGTATCGACTCTCCACCATGGAGGGGAAGCCCGTAGATCGAACCTGGAATGGAAGAAACCTCAGAAAATTCTACGCTTGAAGATCTCATTTTATTGTTTGATAGTTCAACTGTCTTGTGAATATCTATCTATTTTGTATCTAATCTGAAGAAGGGATTACCGACATATCTATTTTGTATCTAATCTGAAGAAGGGATTACCGACATGCAAGCTATTAATAAGCTTAGTTATTTCAAATTCCTCGACAGCCGAAGAGGCATCGAGATGCAAGCTATTAATAAGCTTAGTTATTTCAAATTCCTCGACAGCCGAAGAGGCATCGAGATGCAAGCTATTAATAAGCTTAGTTATTTCAAATTCCTCGACAGCCGAAGAGGCATCGAGATGCAAGCTATTAATAAGCTTAGTTATTTCAAATTCCTCGACAGCCGAAGAGGCATCGAGATGCAAGCTATTAATAAGCCGAAAGCCGAAAGGCATCAAAATAAAATATAATATTGAGGTTAATATCGATAAATCGACAGCTGATTACTAAAAACATTTTTATTTTTCTGATATATTCAAAATGATACAATATTGAGCGACAAGTATGTCGAGATTGTTACAAAGACATCGAGATCCTATTACAAAGTCCAAAAAATCTAAGCTAGGATATATGAAACATCTTGATGGTGTCTGTCCTCGAAGATCTCCGACGTCGAGTTAATTAAGGCCTCTTTTTCAAGGTGTAATGTGAATACTTTGTTGTAGACCTTGATGATAGACGACCCCGAAACACGTCTTCGAGGACCAAGGGTACTTAATGGCAGCAGCTCACTTCTTGATAGTATCCATCATCTCTATCGTGAAACACGACCGAGATAATGGGTCCTTAGGCATCGAGCTAGAGGAATCGCATATCGAATATTTGCGCTTTAGTTCCTCCGCCCTTTTCTCGGCTACCGCCAACTTGTTTTTCCCTCCTGGCCCAGGAATTTCGGCGACAACTCGGAATTCCGCCGTCCAGATGTATGGTGAAGAGTTTCTGAACGACGAAATCCCGAGAATCACCGGCATCAACCTCTCCTTATTACCGATCCCACACAATCGAAAGGAGAGGCCAACGCATCAGGGAACCCCCTTTACCGATACCACCCAATCCAAAGCTGTAATAGTTTCTTCTTCGATCAGGAGGTCGAGAAGATTGAGGAGGTGCGAAGATAAAGAAAGCACTCCTCATCGATTTGATAATGATATAACTTAGCAGAACATCTGTCAAAGTCTGTATCGAAGGATACATGTTTGGATATTTTCAGTACGGAATATTGTGGGTACCCCCAGTCCCTCTTTATAGGCCCGGGCCATCCGATCGGATGGTCTAGAATAATCATGATCAACAGCCCAGATCAGATGCATTAAATATAGCGACCGTTGCGATTACCAAGGAAGGCAACGTGGACCAGATCCAATGGTCCTAAAGCATCACGAGTAACGGCTCGGATTGACCGCATTAAATGCGCTAACCACTCCAACTGTGTAACAAATCGCGCCAATCACGCAACTGCCATCGACTAGTTACATAGTTGCCATGAACTTTCCCTCGTGCGTCGACCTGAAATGGCTTTACATGTTAAAGCTGGAATGAAAGCACGATATCTCGGCAGAATCGACTATCATTCGCGTCAAGCCGACATAAAAAGAAAATTCGAATAACGACGAAGTACGTCGATAAGATGAAAACTTTCCAATTTCTCCCATGCCAAGATCTGCAAATTACTATTACAAATAACCACAAATGACTCCACGTATAAATCTATTAGAACGCAGAACAAAAGCTTGTCAAGAAACATTGGAAAACTATGCTTCATAGAAAAACAATCATGCGAGCGACCTATATATATAGAAAATTTGAATCCAATCCAACGGTCCTAAAACGACAGACGCCCTCGAGATCAGCACCTGTTAAGTAATTATGGATAACCGGAGTGGGGCCCCCTTGTTTTCTCGATAAGATAGGAACTTAAATAATGACAGACATATAAAACAAGATGTCGACTCAAAGAAATTACGTCTTTAGTGCAAGTCAAGATATCCAAATAAAAGAAATCGATTAATTAAATAAACAGAAGTTACAATTTGGTCTCCAGCTAGGCGTGAATCGATTACAAAAACTAACCTATCTAAAACAAAAATACTCAGAGTAGGTCAGCCGGCCAAAATTCAAGACGTCAATTCTTAGGAGGACCAAACTCGCCTTCATGCATAAGTTGTCGATGTGCGATGACGACTTAGACTTATCCTGAACCTCCTGTTGAGCCTTGGCTGCCTCACGATCCTTCTCGGCTTGAAGATCGAGCAGGAACCCAAATTCATGAGCCTCAACCCTAGCCGACTGATCCTCTTCGTCGGACGGTTCCTCCTCTATGATTGAACCGTTCTCATCGCAGTAAGGATTGAGCCGACTTGCATCAAAGCTCTCGTTAAGGAAGCCGAACGCTTGACACTGCTTCCAACCTTTCACAAACATTTTATGAAGCTCTACCCCCGACTGGCGGTAGACAAGCTCCTGGAAGACAATGTTGTTGAAGAACTCGAGGACAATGCCTTTCCTTTCTTCAGACGAGATATCACGGCGAAGGGCTAACGCCTCTCGCTGACCCCTCTCGAAGCTCTCGACCGTCTTCTTTTCAACCTCGGACTCAAAACTCTCTTTCAGAAGCGCCAGTTCCGCCTCAAGTGAAGAGATCTTCTTATCTTTCTTCGACATCTCGGCCTCAACAGACAGGGCCTTCTGCTCGAGATCAGCGGATTTCTTATGAACATCCTTGAGTTCCTTCTCTCTCTTTCCCAAGAACTCTATACTTGTCAGCTCGTTGACGAGAGACTCCACTCGATAACAGGCTTGAAAAAGTACTTGGTTAAGCTGCGAACAAGAAAAGGAGTAAAATATAACGATTGAATTGTATATATAAATTCCAGAAAAGGTAATTCCAGCTTACCTAGAGTAAGAAACCGGACCCCATTCGGATAAGATAGCTCATATCCATGGGTCCCATAGCAGCCTGATCAAGGACAAATATAGTTGAGCAGAATTTATCCCACACCTCGAGGCTAGGTGGAGAACTCAACAGAGCAGGATTCATCATATGGGAATCAGGAGCTTGGCCTCCAGTGCGCTGCTTCATCTTCTCGATAATAGATTCGAGAGACTCCTTAGCCACACCCTTGGCGCGTTCGATGGGTGTAGTTTCCCCACTCGACTTAGACTTCTTCAAAGCTGGCCCCTCAGTTTGCACCCCCTCGCTGGAAGCAACCTTTTTTCCCTTGTCCAGAGTCGTCGACATCTCAGCCTGACATTTAGCTCCAGGAGGCGGAGACAAAGTACTCGACGTGACGGCTCCCGATGGTTTCGGGATCGAAGGCTTGGTCGCCACAGCAGGGCGAGCAGGGACGTTAGTTACCTTCGCCGCCTTCGACATCGACTTCAATGCGCGACTCATGGTAGCACCTACAGCTGACTCTGCACACATTAAAATAAATTAGTAAAAACGAAGAGAAGAAATTAATTAAGAAATTACGAAGTATGGAAACTACCTAGAGAAGGACTGTCGATACATAAAGGGGCTATCGACATCCCTCCCAAACTCAAGATCGGCTCCCGCAGAAGTAAGTTGGTGTCGTATATAGACTCCGACAACTGCGAAGGAAAATTGGGTCCCCATGAAGGCTCGGGTACATCCTGTAACAGGATGGGACCCGACCTCCATTCGCGTGTCGTCCTCCATACATAGTTCTCGGGAGCACGAACATAAATGAACTTGGTTTTCCAACCCTTCCCGTGGGAAGATTTTAAATCCCGAGGAATCTAACGTTGGGTTTCGATTTTATAAAATAAAAACCCTCATTCGACTTAGGGGACTCGCTCACTTTAAAAAGAGCACAAAAATTGGCAAAGGAAGTCGGTTGGCCCAATGACTTCATGACAAGGCAAAACCCTATGATATACCTTATAGCGTTAGGAACTAATTGGGCCGGACATATTCCGAGATCACTTATGATGTCGACAAATTCACCGGCTAGGGGAAAACGAAGACCGTTCCCCAACGCGTCGATATGGAAGGTTCTACATCTAACCGGCGGGTCATTCATCCTCTGATCAGGGGAGGGAAGAACGACGGACCAACCTGTCGGAAATTGATACTTAGACACTATTGTTTCAGCCGAAAGACGCAAACGACTTGCTGTTATATTGCTAAAATGATCTACAGTTCGATGTCGGTCAGACAGAGGTAACGATTGAACTACACTCTTCGGCCCTGAGCCAACTACGCCTAACAACTCAGCCGACAGAGGGCTATGCAGTTTCCCTTCAAAAGGGATATCGAAATGCGACATTATCGACTCTACCGACAATCCCTCCCCCTCCCCAACCGACTCATCTCCGACGGATGTAGATCGACTCGACATAGAATAAAGAGAGAGAAAAGAATACCTAGAAATTTTGGAAAGAAGACTTCGACAAGAAAAATAATTGTTTAAAAACCGCTCGCTGGTAGCTCCGACAACCTGGCTCGGACTAGTAAAAATTTTTGAGAATGGTATGAACAGTACAATAATGAACGACATCGTTCTTTTGAAAGCTTTTAGAACAGTCGCGATGATTACTTGGCGGCCCATCCTCTTTGTTCAGAAAACGGCCCAAAAGCCCAATTAGTTGAATTAACGACCTACTCGATTGTCGATAGAATCGATTTCAAGGGAATGAAAATACGAAAACACAAAACGATTAAACAGAGAATGTAAACAGCATCTTTCATTAAAATTTTCACCAAAAATTACATGGGCCCTAGCTATTTACAAATCTCCAATCGACTACTATCAATCAATCTTCAGTGACGGGGGGAGGTATCAAACTACCAAACTCATGGCCTCGCCCGATTGCTTCCTCCTCATCCTCTCCCTCGAGACCGGTCTCGACCCGACATTCCTCATCCCAAAACGGATTGATCGCAGTACGATCGAAATTCGGGGTTAGAAAACCCTTGTGTGCGCATTGACTAAGCGCTTTCTCATACATCTTAAACAGCTCGGCACCCATCTTCACATCAGATATATATTCATATACAGGGGACTCGAGAAACTCCTTGGCAATGGCCAACCTTTGAGCAGGAGAAACGATTCCTTCTTGTGGGAAGGTACTGGCCTTCATCCTATCATTCTCCATCGACGAAAGACTTAGTTGCCTGACAGCTTCGTTAAGCTGCTCGTCCTTTGCCCGAAGAGCCTCCTCGGACTCTTTCTTCTATTTGATAAGCTGCTCGTCCTTCGCACGCAGAGCCTCCTCGGCCTACCTTTTTTACTTGTTTAACTCCTCTTCGGCCAACTCGGCCCGATAATACCCATGGAAGAGAAATTGTAGCATCTGCATGAGCAAACCTTGTATGTGAGAATAAACAAAACAAAGGAAGAACATGGTAAGTTGAGAACAGAATACATACGCCAACACCGAGCCGACCAGCAGTATGCAAGTTCTTTTGTACCGACTTCTTCAACAATGATATCTGGTCGACTTTGAAAATGCCATGTATAAATGCCGCGAACGCAGAATTATAGGACTCTGAATAAAGCACCGACGTATCAGGGCCCAAACCTCCTGGATGTGTGACGACATCCAATCAGATAAACTCCAATCGAACACCGAGCGTTCCTCGTCGGAGACTCTATCTCTTACTTGGCCAGCAAGATCGGCATTTACCTCGATATCGTCATCCTCTTCAACTCGCGATCTTTTTCCCCGACGACGTTCCTCACGAGTTATGATACGATCGACATTTAACGTTTGCCCTACGTCGGTGGTTGGTCTCGCAATCGACTCATGAACTCTCGAGGTGGAAGCTCGACTCCAAAACGCTGCGTTTTGCTGCTGCAAGTCGCGCAGTTCCTTCCCTTTTGGAACGACCATAGCCCCACGAAGTACTTCTTCCAGAGTCGGGTCTTCGGGATCACTAGGCTTCCTTCGCGACGACGTTAAACCACAAGCGCGAAGCCGCGGTTCCTCGATCAGCTTCTGCACATCGAGATTATATCGTCGCAGGTTATCGACAAAGCCTTCGTGCCAGGTTGGTTTCGGAACATTCTTCAAATTGATTGGACCAACTCGCCATGGACAGTTGACATTCCATTTATAGCCCTTTGGAGGATATACATAAATATATCTCGATTTCCAGGCTTTACCATGGGAGCTTTTGGAGGAGCACAAAAATCGATTGTTGTTCCCGCGAGATTTTACTTGGTAAAATCCTTCATTCGACTTCGGGGACTCGGAAACCTTAAAAAGAGCCCAGAAGTTGCCGAAAGAAGCGGCTTGCCCAAGAACCTTCATAACCACGCAAAAGGCGATAATGATCGACATGCCATTTGGCAATATCTGAGTTGGATGAACGCCTAAAGCATTGATGATCCCTGCAACCTCGGGGGGGATTGGAAATCGGAATCCACCTTCTAAGCTAGCCTCGTGAATGGCCATTCCGGAACCTGGAGGATTATGCATCCTCTGGTTGGGACTTGGCGTACTTATCTTCCAACCCCTGGGAATCGTGAACGCGTCTAACATGTCGGCTAAGGCCCGCCTATAATCTCTGGCCACAAATTCATGGTACATAGTCTCGGTGAAAAATCATCGAGACCCACCGGCATCTTCAGCTTCACCAGCCCCCTCTCGGGACTCCAAGAAATCCAATACATCATGTAGGGCTTCCCTGTTGATATCCCCGAAATTCCATTCAGTATCGCTCGACGACATCCTTCGCGTAATATTAACAGTTTGAACGACTTCTGTTCCGAGTACGCCAAAATATTTATTGCAGAGTAAATCCGCTATACGACCGTGGGACCTATTTATAGGACCACTAATTAACCGCACGGGGAAATAGCACAATGACCTCCGAAGCATTGCGACGATTCGCATTCAATCCATCAATTATTTGAAATGATTTACACGCCCCTGCCAACTGCGCGCCAAAACTTCAAGACTTCGCGCTACACTCAAACTCATGAACTTGGGGGACCATCATATACCAAGTCTCGATTTACTACGCTTGACAATCCACAAAATTTTTCCCAACTAAAACTCCAAAACTTCAAGACTTCGAGCTACACTCGAACTCATGAACTTGGGGGACTCTTGATGTTCCAAGTCTTCGTCCCCTGACGTGGCATTCAACATCTGCACAAATTATATATAAATATATAGTCGAGTGGCTTCTCGATTGTCGACGTCCTAAGCAAAATCGTATCCTAGCGCCACAGGGACGAATCGAATATTCCATACCCGTATCTGAAGTTATACGTCTTGTCACTATCCGACCCGACAGTTGGAATCTAAAAACTATAAATACCCCTCTTTAATGAGAACGGGTACACACAAAAAAACTGACACATAACTTAAACCTTATTTCTTATCCCTAAGACTGACTTAAGCTTCAGAGGTTTATCACCGGGTCACCACCGGTATTAGACGAACGTAGTTATCTTTGATTTCAGGCTAAGATCCCCTAAACTTAAGAGGAGAAGCTTGATTGACCTGCTTATCCTCACATTGGAGAGTTGTATATGACCTGACACCTAGACACAAACAATAGATAATTAATATACTAAAAATACACTCATCAAATAATGGCAATTACATAGATGATTGAAGGTGTTTGCTAAAGTGATAGTGGTAAATAAGTCGAGTGGGTCGGATTTTGGTCAGATCAAAATGAGCAGAGGATCCAGAATTGGTTATCTTCCACAAGTGAAAAATGGGCCTGGTAAACTCAATCGAGACCAAATCTGGCCCGTCCATTTTTTGTTTTTTTGTTTTTAATGAGATTTCAGTAATAGGTACAATCTGAAATTACGAACATTATGGTCGAGAAAGGTATTTTTGCACCATTAGAGGCCAATTTAGCAGGCGAGTGAGCTGCAAAATTGCTTTCCCTAACTATATGTTAAGCCAAAACTTCTAAAGATTTTTCTATATAAACTTACTGTTTCTTCCACATTAGGGTGCTTGTGGATGGGTTTTGGCTCGTTCTCGCGGGTTTCGCGAGATCGAGCCAAAACCCTTTCAAATGAGTTTTCGCCAAACCCATAAAACCATAAAAAATCTATTCAGAAACTCATACTCAAACTCTTCAAACCTATAAAACATTGATTTGACACCTACCACCTACTTTTTCCCCCAAATTTCACTAAAAAAGACATTGGTTTGACATCTACCACCTATTTTTTCCCCTAAACCCCAACATTCAAACACAATCCAAGTGAGGTTTCAACTTATTTAAACCACAAACCCCAACAGCCAAAACACATCCAAATGAGGTCTCAAAGGTTTCATCGAAACCACCGAAACCATATTTTTTAAACCAAGACCAGCGAAATCGAGCCAAAACCCATCCAAATATACCCTAAAGATCTATGTTATTATAGTAGGCTCAAAATACATGTTATAATTATGTACAATGAGAGAGGTGATAAACTTTATACAATCGAGTCAATCCTAGAGTATCTCAAGAATTAAACTCAAAGAAAAATGTTGAGTACAAATATATTTTGGTAATTAATGCATGTTTTTCTCTTTTTTCAATTGGTACATATACTTTTATATTATAATATTTAATGTGTATCATTTATTTGGGCTCCAATTTTCAACAAGTAAATCTTGACTCCTTTTGAATTAGCTTATTTTAATCTTTTTATTATATGCTAGCTCTTATACATGAACGTGATTACAAATTTACAATTACTCATTTATTAAACACACACGACGTGATTATAATTACTCATGGTTTATTATATGGCATTGAATTCTAATAAGAATTACATTAATCAAAATCAAGCAATTATTGATTGGATACCTGGACACTAATTAAAAAATTCTTGTGAATCCGCCTTATATATATTAGACTACATTTAACCCTTTTCAAAATTATGAATTGAATATTGAATGATTTTATATGCAGACTCTATAATCCGATTCAAGATCAAGTCAAGTCACTTTTCATTGTCATAAAAATCAACATATATGTTTGTGTTTTCTAATCATATCCAAGTACTTAATTTCTTTTTTTTTTGGGAGTGTGTATCTTGATCTAGAATCTCAAGTAAGTCAATTTAATTCGTTTGTAATGAATGAACATCTACCAAAAAAACAAGTACTGTAAACCATACAACTATGCATCAATGCCAATTAATTCTTTCAACATCGGATCGTACAAATATATTAAAGATCTTCACACACTTCATCATCTTCTTTCTTTTTTTCATCATTAAACAAAAGGAAGCCGGCGCTAGAACCTACATTGCAGCGCCACCTGTACATTTCAAATCACAAAGTACTAACAATTAATTGCTTTAATTAATAATCTCTTCGCACTTATCCAGTTATTCGTAGCGATTAATTAAGACTTTATCCATTTTTTTCAATGGTAAATACATCCTTATATGGGGAATTCTTGCATACATCGGATCTATGGGTTTTTCATGCGGAACTTATATGCTATATGTCGTGCAATACACGAGTGCATTTTTCTAATGATCAATTCTTTCTTTTTTTTTTTTTTAAATCGACCTTGTTAATGCTAGTTCACAACAATTAATGTCATGTGTCATTATGATTATGCACCAGTGCGTTACACTGGCGTGTAGCATCTTAATTTATGTTTTCATGGATCTTGTGGTTGTAAATGCACCACATCACACATTATGAGAGCATGATATCATCAAAATGAATGATGTGGTGGATTTACAATCATAAGGTCTATGAAAATCTCATCGACCAGGTCTAAGAATTTTCCCTTACATCTACTTTATCGATTACATCAAAATCAATTAAATCAAACCAAAATGCGAATAATAACTTACAACAAAAGAAAACACAAATTAGTGGAATTTGAATACAAGATCTCTGAGATACTTTGTCCACTTTTCAAGCATGTATTATACTTATCAGGTTGTATAACCTGATGACAAAAATTGAGCCCCAATATCCCTTTGGTCTTGAGTTTGGGTTACACTATTTTAAGTATTTCTCTAGTTTAATATTAGTCTCGGTAGTTAATTTATTTTTATACTTAAATAAAAATTAAATAACTTATAATAGAATTCTGATACATAATAATTAATTGATGTAACTATGTATTCACAATTTTCTAAGAAATAAACAACCTCATTTTTCAATCAAA
>JAYDYQ010001693.1:0-26539 GCA_034814905.1 Penstemon davidsonii
TACTGGAGATCTACAACTATTCAAAGTCCAGCTAATCAAGGTGTTCCAAGACAATGTTCAAACTTTTTTCGCAAACTCAAATTCAAAACCAGTTTGATCCAAGATCAAGCAATATTGCCCTTGGAAAAACGTTTGTCAAATAACAAAGTTGATCCAAAAAAGACCAATGATAACTCTATAAAATAGAGTTAATTATATCTCTTTTTGCGGGTTTTGGCCTTCGTTTCTATACTAATGATGTTTACTACTCAAATGACCCAAAACTTTTATATGTCCACATATTATTCCGGGCAAATATGTCGTCAACCATAATTGTACCTAGCATTATAATGAAGACATTGATGTTGCCGATGTATAAACTAGAAACTTCTTTCCTTTGGTTGGTAGATTCGATTTCGGGTTCAAGTATCTTCTAATTTTTTTTTTAATTTATTTATTGATGATTTAATTCGGTAGTAACAAAAATTGTCGGGGCTGGTCAATGTTCTTTTTAGGATCTAGTTCATATCCTTGCCTGGACGATCCGAAACCAACAAAAACAATTGAAAATAGGGCTTAAAAATGACAAAGACTTACTCTGCATGTGCAATGCATCAATAGTTTTTTTCAAGAGAATAATATAAATTTGTTTTTACCCTATTTTAAGTCTCTAGTCGTTCCCGTTGAACCATGCAACACTGCAGGAACATATGATTATCAACTTGCCAATCAATTGGTTGTTTATTGAAAGATAATGCATTCGATTGGATTACTAACTTGAGGGCAAACTCCATTGATGGATGAGACCTACTGGAGCAAAAGTTTCTCAATCACTTATATAGCATTTGAAGGAAGAACAACCCGAACAACTTTGAGAAAGTGATCCATCCACATAACAACAATCAGACACAAAGAGAAATTATTCAACACATGATTTACAAATTTCATCTGATGGCATTATTCCAATTGACCAAGTGAAGAAGTTCATTTTGGAAGCAATCAAATGCAAGACTGGATGGGAGTTCTAAGACTTTCCTCACCTATTCCAAGTCCTTAAACTCAATGATCGACAATCTGGAGATCCCGATAAGTTATCAGCCTCTGACTTTTCAACAATTTGAGGACAAAGGCAATACGAAACAATATGTGGCTCATGTTGTTGAAACATGCAACAATTTTTCTTAATAAAATTTAACATTCTAAATTACTCCAAAAGTAAATCAAGGGCTAAAGTATAACAAACGAAAATAACCAAGAGCTAAAATATGCTGTATTTCAAAAATACAAATACTTTAAGACTACCCTCCTTAATAGGTAAAACAATAATCTTTGTAAAAAAAAAGTGCTACAAACCCAAAGTCAGCCATTGCTAGTTCTCAAAAAAGTTTTGCCCCTTGCTTCTAGAAGAACTAGGATTTTTTTTTTAGTGATGCAGAGTATTCCATTTTTTGGGTCAATAAAAATTATCTAGCCGAAAATCCATATGTGGAAGAAAAAAATAGCAACACATAGATTTTTCCAATACAACATGAAATACCCAGCAACATCAAAATTAGCGGTTTTGTGCAACTCAATCATATCATTTACATAGTCTCTAGCTACATCTACAACTAACTTGGATGCATCGCCATTACCTTCTTCCACACGTAACAATGGTGTTTCGTATTCTAGAAGCTTTAGCAACAAAGTACACATTTTCTTTCTAAATCAAAATAGCTTGCGGCTTCAAAGCTTTAAATAATTTGTAACTCGTGAACGCCGCATATCCAATACTCCACAAAAAGATAATTCAAGTAATATATATATGTCCACATATTGTCCCAGACAAATATGCTGCCAATCATTATTGAGAAGAAATTGATGTTGTCGATATTATTTTTTCCACTCTTTTAACCCTCATCAAATCTTTTTCCTCAAAATCATTTCAGATTTCTTTCTTAAAAATCATTTCAATGGCCTAAATGATTACTCAAAAGCCTTTAGTGCGTAATCATACGCCACGTTACAAGTAGGTTATTTTATGCTGTAATATATGCCGTAGGGAGTGGGGGCGTCTAACAATGTTGGAAGGGATTGACGTTTCTACGTATAAAAATGACAAAATTTCGAACAATTTGATGTTTCTTCAAATGCAAAATGTTGCTAGTGATCCTGTAATCCCAGGATTAATCGTCACAAAGTGTGTTGATCGACATTCAATTGGAGAACACCCGGTTGGATGGCATCTTGTATACTAGTTGCATTTCATTCCAGCTCAGCACATCTTGATTCGGCATAAGTCTTTGAACTCTATTGACACACACACCATTGACATTGATCCATCCTTGGAATGTTTAGGTTGGAGGAAACTATTTGAGAAAGGAAACCCTTTTGGGGGAAGGAACTTTTGAGCAGCAAGTTAGGTTAAAAAAATCTTATGTTAGTATTTTGATTATTTCTTATTTTTATGAATGGATGCAAGAAAAATAGGATTATATAAGTTTAGTAGTTTTTGTAATCATGATTTTACTTCCTAATGAAAAGAGTAAATCATTTGTTTAAAAAAAAATATTGATATCGGTGTATAAACTAGAAGCTTTTTACTTTGGTTGTTAGCTTCGATTTTGGACTCAAGTATCTTCTTACTTTACTTTTCTAATTTCTTTATTGATGATTCTTCAATCATGTAATACAATTGAGGAACTACCACCTAAAAAGACTAAAACATAAAGGGCAAATCTATGTTTTTCACCTAAAAAACCCTTTTCTATTTTCAAACTCTTTATGTGCTTCTCTTTCGCTCGAAAATCACACACTGCTTTTGCTTAAAATAATCTCAAGACAAGTCATGCATAGCGGCACAATGTCACAGACTTAACTTTCTCAAAGTAGTCGTGTGGCACTTAGCCTCGACTTCTCCCCTGGCTTGTCATTTCCACCCCGCGGTTGGCTAAGTCAGCCTCTCTCAAAAGATTAGAAAAATGCTAAGTGAAGGAAAAGTTGGGAGAGCTATTATTGCTATAAATTATTCTTTACTTATCTAGAAAAGCAGACAAATTGTTGGATGGTTTTTGGGATATTTGGACAAATGAATGGCCTACCTATTTATACTAATCAACGTTCCTAATGGATGGTTGAGATTAACTTGATCTAGTGGTTAAGATTCTACATCTCGAACTTTCCTACCAACTAGAATGCACTTTTGGCCTACTACATTTTATAAATTTTTAACTTCTACACTAAATACAAAGTTCCCCAATATTCTAGAGTATTATATGATTCCAAGGTCTTCCACAAATCTTCTAAAGTATTATTGGATGACTAGAATATTCCACATTGCCCTCCAAGTGTGTAGACCCTACAAGATTGTTCTAGATTTTTATGGAAACCTCTGATCTTGTGTGGATCCTCCGGGAATTCTCTGGAACCTTCAGTGCCCTGTTTGGTTGTGATAATTTCCATTGTGCCATGACTGGGCTACTTTGGTCGTACATGATGTTGGGACGTGACAACAAGCTCACCAAATGCCATGTTTATATTTTGTCATTAATGACTAAGATTGAATTATGTTTAACTACTGAAAATCAAATCAATAACTCAAATCACTAAGACTGGATTATGTTTATTTGTTATTTAATATACAAAAGATAAAAATTTAAAAAAGATCACCAAGTGACCCAAAACATATATATGTCCACATATTGTCCCGGACAAATATGCTACCTACCATACTTGTACCTATCATTATCATGAATACTTTGACGTTGCCGATGTATAAACTAGAAGCTTCCCTCCTTTGGTTGTTAGCTTCGATTTCGGCCTCAAGTATCTTCTTACTTTCCTTTTTTAATTTCTTTATTCATGATTTGACTTCAGTAGTAACAAACCATCACGACTGGTCAATGTTCTTTTCAGAATCTATGGTCCATGTCCTTGCCCAAACGACCCGACACTAGCAGAAAAACTGAAGAAAAAAAATGACTTAAACTTTCTCTGTGTATTCGAAGCATCAGTAGGTTGGTTACGAAGGTAACAATGAGATGAGGATGCCTGATTGAAAAAGAAAAAGAAAGAAAATCAAGGAAATAATATAAATTTGTTTTTACCCTATTCTAAGTCTCTAGCAACTGTCATTGAAACATGCAACATTGCAGAGACATACCAATTAACTTGTCAAACTATTTGGTCGTTTGTTGAAAGATAATATACTTAGGGGCAAACTCCATTGAAGGATGAGACCAACTGAAGCAAGAGGTTCTCTATCGCATATATATATAGCACCCGAAGAATTGTCTGAATGGTCAAACTCGTCAATGGGAGGAGGAGCCTTTTAACAGCTACATCAACCGCTATAGAAATATGGGTCTCAATTGCAAAGATCGATATGTCTGAAGCTTCAGCCATTGAAAAGTGTATCAAATTAAAGCAGTGGGGATTCTGATATATTCTCCAAGGAATAAAGCCAAGCACTTTTGAAGAGTTAACTACTCGAGGCTACGAAATGGAGTTGAACATAGCTGCAAGTGGAATTGATGAACTCTTGTACGAGATCGTTGCAAAATCCAAGACGATTCAGAAGCTAAAAGAGGGGACACATCTTTTGATATTAATTTCAAAATTTTTAATACGAGCTTAAACTATCTAGTATCTTCGAATCAAAATCTCTTCAACGCTCCTGGATACGAGTTCAAAACTATCACTACCAAGGATCTTAAATTAAGATCTTTAATTATATGCCCCTGATAAGAGCATAAAGTGTCATCATTACTCCTTAACATGAGTATAAATTGTTTAGGTGGTAGAGCCTCAATTGAATAATGTGATTGAAAAATCATCAATAAAGAAATTAAAAAATAAAAGTAAGAAAATTCTTGAGACGAATCGAAGCCAATAACCAAAGGAAAGAAGCTTCTAGTTTATGCATCGGTAACATCAATGTTTTTTTATTTTTTTTATAACAAAGAAAACTCTTTTCATTTGCAAGTAAAATCATGATTACAAAAATTACCGAACTAATATAAGCCTATTTTTCTTGCATCCATTGATAAGAAACAAGAAAAAATTAAAATACTAACATAATATTTATTTTAACCTAACTTGATGCTCAAAAGTTCCTTCTTCCAAAAGACTTTCCTTCCTCAAAGAGTTTCCTCCAACTTATACATTCCAAGGAAGGACCGTTGACAATGGTTTGTGTCTCCAAATAGAGTTCATAGGCTTATGCCGAATCAAGATGTGTTGAGCTGGAATGAAATGCAGCCCGTATACAAGATGCCATCCAATCGAGTATTCTCCAATCGGGTGTCGATCAACACACTTTATGATGATTAATCCTGGAATTATCGGATCACTAACAACATTTTGCATTTGAAGAAACATCACATAATCCGAATTTGTGTCATTCATATCCGTAGAAACGCCAATCCCTTCAAAAAAATTCAGACGCCCTCACTCCTTACGGCATATATTACAACATAACGTAACATGTCTGTAACGTGCCATATGATTACGCACTAAAGGATTTTGAGTCATCCTTTCGGCCATTGAATTGATTTTTAGGAAAGAGATCTGAAATGATTTTTAGGAAAGAGATATGTTGGAGAGTTGAAAGAGTGGAAGAAACAGTATCGACAACATATATATCGACAACATCAATTTCTTCATGATAATGATAGGTACATATATGGGTGGCGGCATATTTGCTCGGGATAATATGTGGACATATATATGTTTCTGGTCACTTGTATTATCATTTTTGTGGGGTGTTGGATATGCGGCGTTCACGAGTTACAAGTTATTTAAATCCTTGAAACCACTGGTGATTGTGATTCAGAAAGAGAAGGTGCACTTTGTCGCTAAAGCTCCTAGAAAATGAAACACAATTGTTACATGTTGAAGAAGGTAGTGTTGATGTGGATGTAGCTCGAGACAATGTGAAAGATATGATTGACTTGTACAAATCAGCTAATGTTGATGTTGCTAGGTATTTCATGTTGTATTGGAAAAATCTGTGTTGCTATTTTTTTCTTCCTCATATGGATTTTCGGTTGAATAATTTTTATTGACTTGAAAAGTGAATAATCAACATCACTGAAAAAATGTCATAGTTCTCCTAGAAGCGATGAGCAACACTTTTTTTAGAACTAGCAATGGCGGACTTTGAGTTTTGTAATTTTAACTATTAAGGTGGGTAGTCTTTAAGTTTTGTATTTTGGAAATATAGTATATTTCAAATTTTGATTTTGGTTATTTTCTTTTGTAATACTTTAGCTCTTGGTTTACTTTTGGAATACTTTAGCATGACAACTTTTATTCAAAAGTAATGTTGCATGCTTCAACAAAATGAGCCACGTATTGTTTCAGATTGCCTTTGTCATCAAATTGTTGAAAAGTCAGAGGTTGATAACCAGTTGGAATCTCCAAATTGTCGATCATTGAGTGTAGGGCCTGGAATAGGTGAGTGAAGACTTTGAACTCCCATCCAAGCTTTTTTTTTATTGATTCCACCTTCTTCACTTGGTCAATTGGAATAATGTCATCATATGGAAAAAGTGGTATCAGAGCAGGTGGTTCATTTGAATCATTTGTCTGATCAACAAGCTTGATCCAAGGTGTGTTTTTCAAATTTTTCAAAAAGAGCATATTTGAAAAATCAAAACTTTTTGAAAAATGGAGTGCATAAGCCATGTTCCTTACATTGGCCATATGGACTTTGAAGATTGGAAAATTAGAATGGAAATTATTCTTGCTGCTTATAATGATAACATGTTTACATGTATTACAAAAGGACCATTCAGATTTAAGAAGACTATGAAGGTTGCTGACCAGCCTGATCAGATTGTTGACAAAGAGCTAGATGAGCTGACACCCGGAGAAATCAATTTAGTAAATCTTGATAAAAAGGCCAAGTTCATCATGTTCAAAGCTCTAGATGAAGACAGATTTCCAGAAGATCAAACATTTCAAAACAACTAAAGAGATGTGGGATAAAGTCTGTGAGCTAAGCGAAGGAAACGACGAGTGGACATGAACTCATTGCAGACTCAGTCATGTGATTATGACTGGACCCAAACCCGATCCGACCCGAACTTTTTTTTTTTTTTTTGCCTAGAATGCATTAGCCCTACCTACATAATGCATAGCATTCTTAAGAAAGGTCCAAATTTTTTGCCTTTTTATTCAAAGTGGGTATTAAATTAATCAGAATTCACATTGAAAAATTCAAAAACCCGAAATCACCACATAAAAAATAAGACATGTTGATTTTCGATAATAAAAATAACACTGGAAGATCTGTGTCAATTAGAGTATTTTTCGAATTAACCCTTTCAAATAAAATAAACTAAAACTAAATTAAGACCTAATTAATGTTCCAATAAATTTAATGGACATAACAACGTAAAAACTAGCTACATCAAGCCTTTTTGAAACACCTCCAGAACAACCATTTGACACCAAATCATCCTAGGAGACATTGCAACTTTCTTTACCAATACACATTTGTCATTAATTAACACATACATTAGCTCAATATAAGGTGATAATTAGAAAAATAAAGTAGGAACTTATATAATTATAAACTTAATAATACCTTGCTAGCAAATCATAATGTAATTATGCTCTCTGCTTCGATTTCGAATGTCACATCACAATAACCTATGTAGCCAAAATGCAATAGTGATGTTATATAAACATAAATTTAAGAAAATAATAAGATTTAAAACATGAAGTAATAATTCTACTTACTTTTCTTTCTTAGTGGAAGCCAATCACCTCCTACTATCAATGCCTCTAGTGCATCAGGAAGCATAGAAGCACGTTGCGTATCTAGTACCCTTCCCCCAACACTAAATTTTAGCCGAGACAACCAAAATATCACGCTATCCTTGTCAATACAGGGTATCTCGCGTTGTTAGTCTTCCACCAATTCAAAATATCAAATTCGTTAACTGTAGTAGGAAACCTTTTTTCATCAAGACAAGCATCTAACTCTGATTTCTCCGTGTCAGAGGAATGTGTGAGAAATTTATTAACTCAAAGAGCTAACAACGAAGTAATTAGCAACTGTGTTAATGGATAGATTTTGATGATAACAAAAACTAAGTAAGAAAAGCTAAGTTAGAATAAAAAACCTAGTCAAAATAGCTAAAAAGTGAAACAACTAAGTTGACAAAAATCAGACAAATTAATACCGAGAAAATATAAAAGTATCGTATTTAGATAAAGTTTGATTAAACTAATCAGTTTGGTTTAGATTGATTAACAAAAGGAAAATTCATCAACATCTATGTTCAAGTGAAGATTTCATAAAATCAGCTGAGTCAGAAGACATCAGCAGAGTAAAGACTTCACAAAGGAACAGGCGAAGTACTTCAGGCAAACAAACAAGTGACCTTGATCAGCCAAGTACAAATCAGCTGACTAGTATAGGACCTAAGTCTGTAGAAGACTCAAACGGGAAACAATCATCCAAGTGTCTACATCAGAGGATCAGCCAAGTCAATTTGAATATTGAAGAAGACAAATAAAGACCTCGATCAACAGTGTTCCTTTAATGTACCTGACAGTCGTACAAACAGAGTGCAGAGCCTGCAAATATAGCCTTTTGAAGTTGGTGAAAATGGACAAGGGTGTTCCAGGAATTAGGGAAAGTTTCAACGGCCTCAATCTCAGCCTTCCTTATAAAAAGACTCAATTTGAATGAAGAAAAATAACTTTTGCATACTTACAATTTAATATCATATCAGAAGAAATTCCAAGATCGAATTGAGAGAAAAAACCACTAAGATGTTCTGAGAGAGCAACTTAATCATTGAAGAAAAACTAAGAGTTTTTAGCATACAACAAGGTTGTATTTGTGAGTTAGTTTTTAAGAATTAGTTGTAGTCGAGTGCTAGAAGGGATTAAACTTAAGGAGCTTGAATCTTGTGATTTTTACTAAGAATAAAAGTTCCACTTGAGCGTAGAAGTTGTAAACGCTAAGTGTTGTATTAGTCTAAGAGATTAGTGCATTACCTTCCATCGTGTTAAGGAAGAAGAGTGGACTAGAGGGATTACACCACCTTTGAACCACCATAAATCTCGTGTTCTTTATCATTCTCCATTTTTGGTTAAAATGCATTCACACAGACTAGTCATGTGTTCATGTTTGTTTTAAAAGACTGAAAAGATTTGCAAAGAAGAAAAATATTTTGTTTACAAAATATAATTTAATTAACAACGTTTGATTAACCAAACTGATTATTCCGCTGCATCGAAACTCAGAGACTCTAATTTTACTTCTTTGTGCTAAGAACAACTAAGTGCAAACTTATCTGTCAGACGAGTTCACTCACCTGATTCTTCAGTGATCTGTTTTGAAGAATAGTCGAGTAAACCAGTTTTTGAAGAAATATTTTGAGTAGAGATTTAAAGTTTGAAAGGGTCTATTTAACCCCCACCCCCCTCCCCCCTCCTCTAGACCATTTTCTGACCGCTTGGGACCCAACAGAAGGAAGAGCATTATCATACCATCTATCAAACTCAACATCGAAGTTGTTTTCATCAATACTTGACATGACGGTTTCATTCGATGAAGAGAGAACAATACCTCCATAGTAGATGAACAATTCATGTAAAGAATCAGAAACCCACTTAATATATAAACTAGCACCTTCTGAATCATAAATCTTATTAAAGAAATATTTCGCAAATTGCATCTTGAACATGGGGTCAAAAACCACTGCAACAGCTATAAGTTAAACTACATTCATCCCAATATTTGTCAATTTTTTCTTTCATGGGACCTTGCATGTGACGGCCCGGGCCCCCGGGTCGAGTCCTACGTGGATCCACCCCGAGTCCGAATCCGGGTGAACACAACCAAAATTTGGCCAATTTTTTTTTTTTTGAAATCAACAACACATTAATTCGAATCATAGTTCATACATAACAACATAAAAACCCGGTACGCTGCAATATGCAGGAGCTGGCACAAAATTCAACACAAGCGCAACTGCGCAATAACCACAAGAATCCAAACAGAGCATAGTCTTTAAGTACTTAATCATGATTGATACGTACTAAGACATAACATAACAAGAATCAAAAGATAACATGACGACCCACGACGACAGACAAACAGGATCTCGGAGACGGACGACACCAACTCTAGACATCAGACCCTGAGATACCTGTATCTGAAAAGAAGTAAACGGGAATGCGTAAGTTGATCGTCCAACTTAGTGAGGCTGTAGTGCACATGTGTGTGTGATGCATGAATGCAGCATAATGTATGTGTACATATTAAACGCATGTAACATATATAACAGTACAGTAATTAAACGCATGTAACATATGTAACAGTACAATAATTCAACGCATGTAATAGCAATTTAACAGTTAAACAAATAACCAATGGTTGCTGATTCCGTCCTCCTCTTACTCTCCAAATCATATTCGTGAAAACCATCACCGAACACTCCAAGTAAGGTGCGACCTTACATAACAGTGCGCATTGACGTCAAATCCCAGGAGTTTGACATTCACTCCCCAAGTGTAACCTCCACACTTGGCTCGTGAAGCGGGTCTACGGTGGATCGAGGTAACCCTCCGGCCCTAACCTTCCAGGTTACCCACGATTCCGCACACCAAGTATAGGGGCCCACACAGTAATAACAAACAGTACAGTACAGTAACAATTCAGTAACAGGAAATCGGTAAATAACTCAATAGCAGTTCAAGGACTCATAAGCACATAGGCATTAGCATAATAATTCAATGTGTAGCTTGTCCTAGCAGTCGAGTTCTTCATTGTATCACACATCACATGCTTGTTCGTTTAGGGACTAAGTTACAGTTCTGACTCGACCTACTAGCACATTCAGACTTACACACAAGTAACACACAGCACTCACCTTTGCTGCTTAAATTTCCTGAAGAAGATGCGACAAGTGTGACGACTCTGGTTCCTCCTGTACACGTTTATGTAACGATCTTAGAATCCAATTATAGTACAAGGATTCAATCAATGACTAAGCAATGCTTTAGTCAACATACATTGAATCATAGTTGATCGATATCGAAACTACGATCGAAAGATGGACTTTCAAGTCCGGTCTAAGGGTTCTAAGGTTCATTAAAATTTTAAGTTAAGTTATCTCTTTCAAGAAATTTACGTGATAAGTTATATTTGAGATCTTTATTATAATATTTTTTTTTTTCGAAATTAAACTTTACTTGAGAATTTTAACCCCTTTATTTTATTTAATAGTTAATTTTTTTTTTAATTTTCCTTTTTATTTTTCAATTTATTTAAATCCATAAATTAATTATTTGGAATTATTTATCTTTTTCTTTTTCTTTTTTTTTTCGAAGTTTAATAATTAAAGATAATTCATAAGTTCATTTTTTTTATAAAATAATTATTTTAATTTATTTAATTTCAGAAAAACTAATTTTTTCCAAAATTATTTTAATTATTTATTTTCAAGAATAAATAATTATCTAATTTTATTTTAATTTTTTTTTAAAATACTTATCCCCAGAAAATAATTATCCCAAATTATTACAAATATTTTATTTTGAAAAATAAAATTTTCAAATTTTTTTAATTGATTATTTTTAGAATTAATATTCAAGAATAATTATCCAAATATATATTTAATATTTACAAACTTTAATTTCAGAATTTAAATTTCAAATTTATTAATTTCAGTTTTATTATTTTCAGATTTATTATTATTATTATTATTATTATTTTCATCCTAATATCGATTTTCAAATTACTTGCTATTTTAAATTTATTTTCAAAAAAAAAATAATTATAGCAATTATTACAAGGCTTTAGATTTATTTTCAAAAATTTTATTATTTATTTATGTTTTTTTTTTTAACAAGGCCAGCCCACTTAACATGGAACAACATGCCCATTTTTTGGCCTGTTGGTCTGTTGCACTTGCGACAGGCCCAAATTGGGTCTGTTGCAATTTGCAACAGACAACAAGCAGCCCCGGTCAATGCTTTCATAGCGGCCGGTGGTTGCTTGCCGGCGGTGGGGTGGCTTCGGCCAACCCCATCGATAAATGCACAAAGAGACCATGTTTTATGTATACATGCCAAAAACACCCCATATTTTAAATTAGCAACAACAGTCCCAAGTAAAGGTAAATTTGTTAAGACAAAAAAATAATTCTAGTTTCAACCACCCAAACATTATAAGAAGATTCATCTTTCATGATTCCTTGTAGATCTAAAATGTAACACATTATTTGTTTTCAAGACTTTATTTCAACAATCCCTTCCATACAAAATTTCAAAAAAACATGAAACAACCATTTTCCTCATACTTTTATGAACACAAAATATTTTATTCAAATGCTAGAAAACCCTAAGCATGATAATCTAATTTTCATAGATTTTAACTCATAAAATTACATATATATCTAAGATTTAGTTAAACATGCTTTTGGGGTTCAAGAGATGGGGTTTTCTACAAGAAGCAAAAATATAAGCACAACTATATATAATTTTACCGTACTAGTTTATCTTTCAAAAGTGGCACGGCACGGTGGCGAACAGCGGCTGTTTACGGTGGCTCACGTCGGCGGCGGTGGCTCACGGCGGCAGCAGCGGTGGTCCGTCGGGAGGTGGCGGTGATGGTGGTGTTTCCTCCTATTCCCTCCTTCACTCTATATATTTTTCAAAGAACCCCTCAATTTCCTCTCTAACTCTCTCTAATCTCTCTAAATTTACTTCAAGAAAATGAATGGTGTGGGGAAATACAAAATCTGATTTATGGAGATATTAAAGGGTGTTGGAGTGTTTGAATGGAGAAAGGATAGAGGTATGAATATACCTCATTAGGGTCTAGTCACTTGGGAGAGAAAATTCCCACACCCAAGGGCTGTGTCAGTCGATTTTTGGCTTTCCAAGGAGAAGAAAATTATTGCATGTTCAGCCAATGGAGGAGAAGAGGCGTTTTTGCACTTTTGCCCCCTCCAGAATTTTGAAAAGTGCAAAAAGACCCCTGAATCAACAATTTTTGCACACTTTGGTCCAAAGAAATTACAAAATGACCCCAATGTTTTTAAAAGGCAAAAGACCTTTTTCTAAATTATTTCTAAGTCCAATATGTTATAAGAAATAATTAATGCACATAACTTAGCACAAAAAGAGACTTCAATTTAACTTTAAAACATAGTAGCATACAAAATCGGATAATAATCCAATAAAATTACGATTAAAGGACCCGAAAAAAATCTCGGGTATTACATTGCATCATTATCAAGATATCATTATTACTCTTACTGCAGTTAATCATCTTCAAGTGAATTTGACAAATATCGCGAAAAAAAAAATTAGATGTAGGATATAGACGACCACTAAAATGACGAGTAACTTCATAGAATGATCGTAAACCCTCCAATACGACTTCAGCTGCGTTCCTATCCCAAGAATTTGGATTATAAACATAATGTTTGTCAATAATTAATAATTGTAGTAAAGCTTCCCTTAGAGGCAATGCGTTCTTTAGCATAACAAAAGTTGAGTTCCACCTATTAGGAACATCCATGGTTATTTTCCTCAAATGCCGTGCCCCACATTGATTATTGACTTAGTCAAGTTTTTTCCTCTCGGCAGGGGACCTCTTCAAATATCTCACAGTTTCACGAATATTTTCAAGAAAATCAATAATTTGCTTAAGACCATCTTGCACAATCAAATTCAATATGTGTGCACTACATCTGACATGAAATAATTCTCTATAGAAAGGTGTAGACGAATCAGAAATAATCCAATCAATTAACTTTCGAGTTATCACATCATTTGCAGTAGCGTTGTCAACCACAACTGAACACAATTTTTTGTTCAAATTCCAATTTGTAATCACTTCTCTCATAAAGTTGAACAACGAGTCACTGGCATATTTGTAAGGCATATATTTGAAATATAGAATCTTTTTATTCAAATTCCAATTTTCATCAATGAAATGACTCGTTAAGCAACAACATGAAACACCAGTACTGCCCGAGCTCCAAATATCAGTAGTCAAAGATATTTTAGACTTAAGCTCACTCAATAATTTGTACACCTTGACATTTTCCTCCTCGTAAACTTTAATTACATCAGCTCTAATGGTGTTTCGACAAGGAAGCTTGAAGTCGGGATTAAGACTTTCACAATAGAGTTTAACATATTCATGTTCTCCTATATTGAACGAGTAATTATGTTTCATGACCATCTTATCTAAGTATTTGCTGTCCCAAGTGGTTACGATGAGGTCTAGAGGGGGGGGGGGGGTGGCTATTAAGTTGTTCTTTCACTAAGCTTATCAGCAGGGTAGACTACTTGACTGAAATTGCTTATCAAACTTAAGTTATCAGAGTTTCAAAACTATGATGCAACAGATAATGTCTATGTGTGTTTTTCAAACAATGCTTTGACTCAACCTTTTCAAAACTTGAAGAGAGTTTTACCCTAATTTAAAGATTCCCCAACTTAAAACACTTTTCTTTCAAATGATTTACATAGCTACTGAAATATGCAATGCAAGGCAAGTAAATAAATCACACAAGGAATTTTATAGTGGTTCAGCAGGAACAAATCCTCTTAATCCACAATTCTAAATCACTCGGGTTAAGGTTATACTAGAAACACAAAGTAACCTAGCATAAAGCTTGAGCTTTTACTACAAATGATAAGCCTCAAGTAGAACACTCAGTCCACTGGAGATTCACTCAGAAAGTCATATTCTAAAGCACTCAGCTAAAGAACAGTTAGGGTGTATGTGGATGGGTTTTGGCCCGGTCTCGCGGGTTTCACGAGGTTTCGAGAGACCGAGCCAAAACCCTTCCAAATGAGTTTTCGCCAAACTCATAAAACCATAAAAAACCTATTCAGAAACACACACTCAAACTCTTCAAACCTATAAACATTGATTTGTCACCCACCACTTATTTCTTCCCTCAAATCTCACTAAAAAAGACATTGATTTGACACCTACCACCTTCTTTTCCCCCTAAACCTCAACATCCAAACTCAATCCAAGTGGGGTTTCAACTTATTCAAACCACAAAACCCAATAGCCAAAACTCAGCCAAATGAGGTCTCAAAGGTTTCATCGAAACCACCCAAACCATTTTTTTAAAACTAAAATCTGCAAAACCGAGCCAAAACCCATCCAAATAGAGCTTTAAGTTTTACAACACATGTTAAGCGTTAAGTACGAACACTCAGTTCACTTACGGAAAATAACTCAGATGATCCTAGATCTCTGAAGTTATATCTTCTCACTTAGATTGGATATACAATCCTTATAACAACAGTTGAATATCACTTAGATATGGAAGTTGTTTGATCTTTTTCTTCAACACTTTGCTTCGTCAACACATGACTCTGCGAGTGATCAGATGACTCAACTGATGGACACTTGCTCGAATGATTTGATCTTGAGTTGTGCAAGTCTGTCTTCAATATTTGAATCCTCGATCTATTTATACTCTCAAATTTGAATTATGCCCGTTGAAGGTTGGCAAAATTACAAGTAGCTCCTCGAGCAACGATCAAAATTCTGAACGGCATTGTAGCACTGTACACTCTGTTGTACGAATCTGTACTTTCCTGTCAGTAGCATTTACTGCACCAAGCTTGTTACCGTTGGAGAGCTTACTGACCGAATTCACTTAGCTGATGGGATCCACTATGTTGATGACCAGTCTGTTGAATCAAACTTGAACTAATCTGATTTGACTCTGCTGATAGTAACCAATCTGATCTTCACTGATCTGAGATTCCCACTAAGCTAATTCTGGTCACTTAGCTTCCTGACCGTATGAAAGGTTTACTAAGATTTCCATTACTTAGTTGATGACACATCAAAACCTTCTAACTAACTTAATTAACTCAACAAATAAGATCACTTAGCTGTTCTTGAGTTAATAAATTCTTCCAACAATTTTTTCCATTTTTTATGATGACAAAACCTTCAACTAAGAACGTCTTCCAAGTCTTCAGTTAAGTCTTCACACTCTAAGATGGAAACCATTAAATCTCATGCAACTTTCTTTTCGTTCCCCCTTTTTGAGATGGGCTTCGAATATTGTGTTATTCTTAATTGCATCTTTTTCCCCCTTTTTGTCATCAACACCGATCCCAATCTTAGTGCGCTGAAGACAAATAGGTGAACACTTAGCTGTTCGGAGGTACTTGGTTGTTAATAAATATACCATTTGAAGTAAGCCAACAATCAATAGTTTTTCTTTGTTGTTTGTTACTTCAACTTGAATTACTGTTCCTCCTGACTTCAAGAAATTTCTAGATGAGTAATTTGATGAAGTTTATTCTTGAACGTCATTTGGATGTTGAATTCCAGTTTGCTGATGAGAATTAGTCTTCTTGTAAAGTAACTTCATCTGACTTATTGAGAACTTCATCTCTAATCAGGAGTACCGCTAGTCATACACATTCCCCCTAAATTCAAGAATTTTTAACCAATTAGTCTGATGACACTCAGCCTTTGAATTCCAGTAAGCTGATAAGAGATAGTCTTCTGATAGGTTTCTCCTCCTTATATTATGAGCCCAATTTCAACAAGTCTCAATCAACTCTACTAATGGAGATTCGATAGCAGACAGTTGATCAATCTGCGATCTCTGAGTTGTTTGTAACTCGGCTAATACCACTTCATTGATATACCTCTTGTTGGTATGTCTAGTTGATACGACGATGTTGGTAGTTTGATTTTGAAGAGCATTTGTATCAGCAAAGTTCTTGTCATCTCAGATCTGTCACCACCACTATGTTTCTCGAACATCCACTGTCCATGTACCACTTTTTGTATGCACTATTCCTAACCTACAAAACAAATTGTTCTATGTACACTGTTGTACGGATCTGATCACTGTGTCAGTTGCATTTAATGCACTAAGCTTGTTACCGTTGGAGAGCTTACTGACCGACTTCACTTAGCTAATGGGATCCATTATGTTGATGGCCACTCTATTGAATCAAACTTGAACTAATCTGATTTGACTCTGGTGATAGTAACCAATCTGATCTTCACTTATCTGAGATTCCCACTAAGCTGATACTGGTCACTTAGCTTCCTGACCATAAGAAAAGTTTACTAAGATTTTCATTACTTAGTTGATGACACATTTTTGTTATCATCAAAACCTTCTAACTTAATTAACTCAACTGATAAGATCACCTAGCTGTTCTTGAGTTAATAAATTCTTCCAACAGTATTCTCTACTTTTGGCTTGATCGAATACAAATTCAGTTCTAGGACTTATAACTCCAACATCCCCGGGCTCGACAAGCTTAAAATTAGGACAAACATTTTTAAGATGTTTCTTAATATGAGTTGTCCCACCACCAATAGTCAACAACTAATCGCAATGATTACGTTGGACATGTGTATCATTCTGTTTTGTAAAATGTTCACATACAATAGAGGGTTTTCTTTTGTTTCCTCTACTTTGGGTTGTTTGACCCAAAACCTCCTGATTTTCACGCAAATTTGACACCACCTCATTGTTACGATCTTCACTCCCATCGGTATATGTTATTACGCGGGACATATTCACATTTAGATGTTGACCTATAGAATCTGCATTGTTAAAAAGAAACAAATAAGTCCTGGGCCTTTTTTCCTTTTTGATAAAAATATAGAGCTTGTGCTTATTATCTTGTAAAGTAGTAATAACATTCAACCCCTCAATAAGGGTTTTATTGTCCTTCCACTATCCCCACTCAACCTCTACACGTTAAAAAAGACAACAATGTAGTCATCTACTGCTTTCATTCCAAAGACAACCTAGTATGTGATGACAAATTTATCCTTGTCAACCACTTGAAATTCCAAAAATTAACAAGCAAAAAGAGAATCAGCCACCTGCAAGTACTCAATAATGATAAAAAATCCTTGTAAATTTAATTATCAACTATTATATACTTCTTCACCGGAAACATCAATTCCTAAACTCCCCCTTATTCAACCACTAAAAATATGAATTTATCCACTTTTCTTCAAAATTATCAATATTAATCTCTTTGCTAAATTAGAATAAATATTTAAATAAATAATTAAAAAAAAGAACAATTCACTCAAATATTAAGAAAATTCCAGGGATCAACATAAAGCCATCAAAATTTATAACTTCAGCTAATACATAGAATTAACGTACCTTGAGAAATAAAAAAATAGTTCCAATTTTTATTTTACAGAAAAGAATAGTAGATCCAACCCAGTAAATATGAAGCTAAGTAAACCACATAAATTCACAACAAAAATGGCCAAATCTAGCAACCCTTTACCAACCCAACAGAGAAATTAAAAGGAATCGTAACAAAAATCCAAAATTTCATCCAAAATTTGTAAAGAGAAACAAAACCCTAACCCTTCTCACCTCTAATCTTTCTTGCCAATTGGACCTGAGTCGACCCACACACGCCTCGCCCCCTCAAAGACGGTGGCTGAGAAAGAGATAGTGGCGGAGCAACAAGAAGAGAGAATTTTTTTGTGAGAGAAATACTTAAGTTTTCTGTGTTAGAAGAATTTTTTTTGTTTAACCGTGTATGAGAACTTAGAAGATATAAAAACAAAAAAGTCAGATTTGGGTCTGGGTCCGGGTCGTGACCGAGGTTTGGACCAGACCTAGACCCATTCATTTGGTTAAAATAGTCCAGGTCGAGTCTGACTCGGGGTCTTATGATTATTCCTGAATTTACAGATCGGTTATCTGAGTCGGCGTTTTTGGACGAGCGTCCTTTAACAGCTCAGATAGAAGATATCAGGGAACTCATTTTAGATCGGGCAGGTGGAATTCCGATCGAGGCCACCATTTCTGATTCCAGTGATCCCGATGGAATTTTTTGAAACTTGGGTTTAAGCACGGTGCTCCCTGCCGAGCTGGACAAGTTTGGAGATCGCTCATCACTGAGCATAGTTCAGTCTTGTGTTAAGCAAATGGAGTTGGTAAGTTTCTAGTCCTTAATTCTTCCTTAAATCTCAGTTTTACTCAATTGTTAATCTCTACACTTCACTTGCGCAAGCCAAACAACATATCGTGTAACTCGGAACCGGAACGGGTCGGTTTGGGTCCAAGTCCAGACCTGGTTATTAATATTCAGGTTGGGTCCACGTTCAGACCCGACCTTTGATAGGCCTAGGTTGGGGTTCCCCCTCCCCCTCTCTACCTTGTCTCCAACCGACAAGGTTCACTATTATTTTTCTTTCCGTCACCACTCTCACCATTAATTTATACATATTCAATTATACATTTTATTAAATTGTATCGAATTTATATTAAATTATATTAAAATTTAAACAAAAAAATTGTATTTGTATGTTTTTTTTCTAATTTGTAAAATCGTGGAGTAATTTAAACTAACTATGTTTAAACTACAATGTTATAAAATTAAATTTAAATTTAAAAATAATTTTTTTATATTTGTACATTTTGTCTGAATTTTACGATTGTATATAAATTTAAAATTTCAAAATTAAAATTAATAATGTTAAAGATTAATTTTAAAATACAATGTGATTAAATCATACACAAAATATAAAAATAAATTTTTCTATTTTAAGTTCATTTATTTTTAAAAGTATTTTTTCCCATTTTAAATAAAAGAATTAAATACAAAAATAAAAAAGAAAAAGATAAGGAAAAAGTCGGTGGCGCCACCTGCTTGGTTGCATGTGCACGCACCCGTGCAGCGCGTCCAAGCGTACGGGGGAAAACTAGTACTCCCCCTTCTCCTTCGGCTCCCCCGGGTCGGTTGGAGATGGGTGGGTGGACTCCCCATCCCCCTCCCCAGCCTGTTGCCAGATATCCTTAAAGTAGTTATTAAAAAATTCATTATTATATTAAATAATAAGTATATTACTTATCCTAATATTAATCTAAAATAAAATGGATGTTATTTAAATACAAGAAGAAAATTTGGAAAAAGAAAACCGAGAAGATGCATGACCGCGTCAGTGGGATCATGATTTTTTTATTTTATTATATAAAAAAACTCCTTAGTTGATATTAAAGAGTAATTTGAGCAGTAACAAGATATGAGACATTGAATTTTAACTATAATCATTTAATTTAAGGTAAAATTTCATTTTTTAGTTTCATAGGACTTGATGCACTTTTGCCATATAAAATTGTACTCTTAGTTCCAAATTCGTAGATGTTATGCACTTTTAATTGGTCTCATTGCCTCATTTGTTATAGGAGGTGCAAAACTGAGAAAATCATATGAGACCAACAATGCTAAACATGTAATGTTCTATGATATCAAATGTACAAAATTTCTTCTAAACTTGGGCCAAAAGTGCAATTTGTCAATTATGGCACACAAAGTTGAGAGCATTTTTAAAAATTAAGACCAAACGTGCAATTTCACAAAATACGATACAAAAAGTGTTGATGGTACAATTTCGTTGGATTTAAACTCAAACGTTGCTATTAAATAAAATATCTCTAAAATTGTTTTCTAACCTAGAAGTCTAAAGAAACATGAAAAATATTTCTTAAACAATTCCTTCTTTTTTTATGAAAAAGTAAAACTCTTGTCATAATTATTAGACAAGCTAAGCAAACACATATGTCATAATATTCTCTCAAAAATTTATTCACCAATACACGGCTAAATCACCACTTATGGTCTCCCAAGTATATAAAGTGTTTTACACTTATATCCATCTTATCAAAGAATTTACACTTAAGTCCTTATATAAACGGTGTTACACCAATCAACTTTTTGGCACTTTTCCGGCAAAAATAATTATGTGCAAGTCACGTGACTTTTAGTAAGTGTATTTTCAAATTTTTATGTATTATATATTTTGACTTGATCGGTGTAACATTAGTCAATTTTTAATTAGTCAACTTATATTTAAAATTTGTAAAATTATATTTTGACATTTATTAATATGTTTACAATTTTTTCTTGTAATTTCTTGTTTTAGCTATCCATGAAATGGATTCATTGCCATGTTTATTATATCCGAGAATAGTAAAATGGTTTGGATAATTCTCAAGTTGTGGCAGTTGAGCATATCAGATCATTCATCGTATTACAAGTTTACCTTCTTAGGCTATTAAGATACACTTGACGTAAAAAAAGGTACATGATTCTAATGAGTGCAACTTACACAGAACAATCGATTTTTTTTCCGGCTCAGCTAGATTCGAGTTCCAATCTTGTAGACTTTACACTCGTTTGCCAAGAACAATTACATTTATGGCGCAAAACAAAAAGGGAATGAGTTCTACATGTATAACCATTACATTCGTGTTCCAATATTGCATAGTGCAACTTCTACATCTGGATTTGATCTCCAGGATAAGTGTATAACCATTGGAAACTCTATAAATTTATGAATCTTCAAACAATTTAGCTCTGCAATTTGAAATACATGGGGAGAACATATCCATGCGACAGCTCTAGGACCACCTTAATTAAATGATTATATCGCATTATACATTATGTCGCTTTAAATCTTATATAATTCAAGAAAATATATTGCATTATTTTCCTATTTTGTGCATATTTCATAATTTATTTTTTGCGTGCCCAAAGCGTGCATTGCACGTGCATATTTCATAATTTACGTTTAGTTTAATAAAACATGTGAAATGCACGTGCAATTTTCTAGTTATAAAAATATTTTTCTAAATATAACCTCCTAGTCCAATTTTGGGGGAATGTAATTTTATAAATAATTTTACAAAATTTTAAATGACCAAAAATATACAATAAAATAATATATCAATTCAGTTTCTTGACTTAACTCAACTGAGCAAGACCAATAATTAATAAGTCAACAAAGATTCTGTCAATATTCATTCTCCACCGATCATCAGTGCAATCTCGAAAGTGTTTTATGGCTTCAGTTGGAAAAAGAGGTAAGGATCTTGAATAGAGTGAAGAGGAGCCATAAAAGAAGAAATTGAAAGGGGGCTTTGGTTCGGATTGTCCAGGGGATGCACTAACTTAAGCCTCCCCCTTACTGATAAAATAAAAGAAGAGTCGGCTATCACACTTTCTTGACTTCCGACCGTGATCAGTAACTAAAGAAAAAGAAAATGCGGCTCCATCTGAAATTACCTTCACTTCCATTTAAAAAAACCTTTCGTTTCATTCCATGGTCATGGGAGCTATAATAGTGACGGTTGCGGTAGTTCTTATACTAGCTGCAACCTCGGTTACTGTGTACATAAAAAAAAACAAGAACAAACCACAAAGCTTGATCATCTCGTTTACGCTAGTTCAGATCTGACAGGAGTCAGGTACATTAATTCTACGGTCTCCAAGAGTAGGCAGGGAGCCCCGACCTAGTTGCAACCCCGACCTAATGTAGAAAAATACATAATTCATATCGAGGTCGGGTTGTACGAAGTGGAGATACTGAGAGAATAACCAACATCATCTTTGTTGGTGACGGGGAAAAAGTCACCAAGATTTTTGGGAGTCGACGATACCCGGAGTTCCCCACCATCGACACTGCAACCGTTGGTAAGGAAATCTTATTCTAGTTAATTACTTTTGTTTTTTATTCGATTAGTTAAAAGAAAAAATTGATCGAGTTTGAGTTTTTAATTATTTGAGTTTTTTCTCATATTTTGGTTGGAATGTGTGAGTATTGGGGAAGATGGGTGGGTTATTTTGGTTAATTTTTCTGATATGGGAGGTTTTAGAAAGGTTTTTTTATAGTAATGGGTTGGTTTCATATTCTACTATAAAGTGGGCTTCGCCGGTTGAGTTTGTGACGGGTGCATTTGGGTTCCGGTTGCATTGGTGGGATCAGTGTACATAAGCTTGGTAGCCCTACTGCATTGTTTAAGGGCAATTGGTAATGCTTAGTATTTTTTCCTTACATGCTCGTGTTTTATTAGAATGTGATTGCTTAATATATTTGTTTTATTGCTTTCTTTAGTTTACATAGTAATATTCTTGATGATCAATATGTTGTGTGCAATTTTGATTTAATTCATTTGTAATTTGTGTTTATAATTTGGTGTTCTCCATGCAAGATGTGTCAATATGTATGATATTGGCTCAATGATATGTATTAATGGATTCTAGAATGATAGCAATAGATGAATGAATGTATATTATTGGGACATTGCACTCCTAGCTGGGGGGAAAAATAGTTGTGTGAATTTAAAAAATTGAGTATCTATTGTAGCTGAAAAAAATCTAATAATTGGCCAGATCCGGATAAAATTCGATGAACTTGGAAAATTTAAATAATCCAAGCAAGACACAGATCGAACCCAAATTCAATTTGACATAAATGGAGTCGAATCGAGTCCGACCTTGATCCGACATATTGGCATCCCTACTCCTAGCCTTCCCAAAATATTTATTTTATTGTATCATAAATAAGTCTAATTGAGTTTTATGTATTCCTCTGACTTAATCAATAAGTTATTCAATTTAAATAGCTTTATTTAATTTTATTTGTTGAAAAATTGACTCAATATCCAATAATTCTATACAAATTAATGACACTTGAAGGTTTAAATAAATTTAAGAAAAGTTTGAGCACAAATGCAACATATGGTGAACATTATATATTAAAAATTTGTCACAAGTGTCTTTAAATCTTATATCATTCAAGAAAATTGTTGCATTATTTTTCTATTTTGTGGGACTAGAAATACGCACGTGCATATTTCATAATTTATTTTAGTGTACCCAAAGCGTGCATTGCACGTGCAGTTTTCAAATTACGAAATTACTTCCCAAAGTTATGAAGGTTTTCACCTAATGCGTTTATTCTTAGAAGGTTTTTTCTCAAGACAAAAAGGTTTTCGTAGGAAATTTTTTCAAGTTAGGAGGACAAAAAGCTAGGATGGAAGAAGGAAGGGGATCGGAGGTAGGAAGACCGAACCTCCTCCCTCCTCCCATCCTCTTCCATTTAAAAATAACCCTGGCAAACCTTCACTTCCCTTTCATTCCGGCCTTGAAAGCTATCATAGTGACTGTTTCGGTAGTTCTTATACTAGACGCGGTCTCGATTACCGTCTACATAAAAAAGAACAAACCACAAAAGTCCGATGTCATTATACTCCAGATCCGGGAGTCAGGTACAATGCTATTGTCTCCAAGAGTAGGACGAGAGCCTACAACACGATTATGGAGGCTCTAGCTGCAGCCCCGACCTATATGTAAAGAAATACTACATTCATATAGAGGCAGAGTTTTATGAGAAACGGGTGGAGATATGGTAGAATATGACCAACATCGTCTTTGTTGGTGACGGGAAAGTGGTCACGTAGATTTCCGTTAGTCGGCGATATCCGGATCAAAGTTTCTTGCCATCGAGACTGCGACCGTTGGTAAGGGAATCTTCTTCCAATTAAGTCTTTTCCATTCGATTTTAGTTAAAAGAAGTTTTTATTTCTCATAAGAAATGTTTACGTAACTTTCCATCTCAAGCGTGATATATAAAAGATTTTTTTTTCGAGAAGTCTTTGTATGCCTTTTTTCTTCTTTATTTTATTATATAACTTTAGACGTTATGGGCGTTGCTGATCTCCTGTCCCAAAGTGGGTGTCCCAAATTGTGCCCCACTCCTAAAATTATACCACTTGTCAAATTTATTTATATGCATCACACACAATTATTTCCTTAACATCTTCTTCGTTCCCACAATACAACTGCAACTGCAGTATTGCACCATCTCAAAATTATATTAATTCGAAAATTAAGAATACCACGGCCTTACCATCTTTAGAAAACTCCTCATCACATGAACTCATGCCGGCGGCAGTAGTTTCGTGAAGAAACTACTTTATTTTATTTATATTATAAAAAATAGAACAATTAGATTAGGTATACCGTATACAAATGAAGTAGCGTCGTTGTGACCACCACCGCCCACTATCAAAATTATAAATTGCAAGTTTTTGCAACAACAAAGATTATATAAATATCTACCATGGGTTGTTAATAAAATTGAAACCTAGAAACGTTTATGCTACACATTACAACCAAAAGCAAGATTTTCAGTTTTCTTCTTTCTTTTTAGATAATTAAATTTCCAGTTTAAATCCTACTGATTGGAAGTTTCTAATAGATATAAGAGCAGTACTTGTGAACACTAATTTTGGGATTGATCCGTTCAAATTGAACTTTCATCAATTCAAAATATATTGACTTTTGTTCAAGTTTATTCTGGTGAACATTTAATTCATCAAATATAAAAACATGATGAACCTTAATTAATTTGTATGGTTGTTTTTCTATGTTCATATTGACAAACATCTTTTATTCAAATCCATTCCAATGAAAACTGACCAAATTTTGGGCGGCGGTTGTATAGAGATGGAGAAGGAGAGGGGGAAGAGGGTGAAATAATAGTGTGTGGTGCCATGTAATGGAGATGGACACGTTTCAATTAATTAGGAATGGGACACCCATTTGGGACAAGAGATCCGCAGCACGTTACGGGGTTGTTTATGTATTGACCTTAAAAAATGTTGAGGGAAATATGTATGGATAAGGGTTTGAATGTTGACGATGTGGGATTGGGTAAGATAGTTGTGGGGTGTTTGAAGATGGAGAGATTTAGTGTTAAGTGGTGTTTTGGTGTGACTGATGTTCGGGTTAGGTGGTTGTGTACCAAATTTGATCAATTAAAGCACTATGATATTTCTTACTTAAATGTTTTATTTAATTACTAAAAGTATTTTTACATTATGTTCAATCACTTTAATGTTGTAAGAACTCTTGGGTCACCAATCTAATTCTTGGAAAAATAAGAATGTCAGTTGTTGAAGAAAGTAAGAAGGTTGTAACAATACTTTAAATTTTAAAATATTTTATCTTGCCCTATTTATATAACCATTTTCTCAAACGGACAATGAAAATCAAAGACGATTCTAGCCTAGTTTTTGGGGGGAGGGGCCAAAAATTTTGAAAAAAATATATTCTTACTAATATTATACAAATAGTCCATGTTATTTTGTCGCTTTTAATAGAGAATCATATTAGTCCTCATATCTTTTCATGCTAAATTGTCAATTACACCATAGACAAAATATAAAACAAACGATTATCCATATTTTTTTAGTAATGATTATGATTGAAGATTTCAAGAAAGTCTATGGTGTAACCTATAATTGATCGATTGATTCACTTCGTATTAGCTTTTCACGTTGCCAGCGCAATAACCAAACGATCATTTTCAACAATGAAGTTGGTCAAAATAGCCTTAGAAACAAACAAAATGGAAGATCAATTTGTTGGATATTTAGATTGAAAATAAAATTGTAGAAAATTTTGGTATTGATTCTATCATAGATGAATTTTATGACACATCGTGTACAACTTCAATAATATTTTAATTGAATTACTTTACCATTTCGAATTCAATTTAGTTCTCATTGATAATTTATTCATATGCAAATAAAATATATTGAATATTGTCAATTAGTCGGGCCAGTCCAAGTGCTATGCAACTTGGACCGGCACCTAGGACCCCAGTGTGGAGGGCACCCATAATTTTATATTCACAAATTTTTTTATATTAAATATTAGTAGTTTTATCAGTTTCATTTAAACAATAGGTTTCGTAACTCACTTGGTTAGA